>MUZC01001244.1:544165-558613 GCA_002072015.1 Radix auricularia | reverse complement strand
TTTGTATGTATGTATGTATGTATGTATGTATGTATCTTTGTATGTATGTATGTATGTATGTATGTATGTATGTATGTATGTATGTATGTATGTATGTACGTACGTATGTATGTATGTAAGTATGTATTTATGTATGTATTTTATATATAGTGAAAGAAGAAGAACATATGTTCATAGATACGTTAAGTTAATCTGTGAAGTAATACTTTAGTCAAACTATAGAGGACCACGAGAGTCAAGCTCTGTAAGATAATTGAAGAAAATTTTCACCATACAACCGATGCGTGGTCTCATTTGAGACTGCGTGGCAAGGCTTTATTCCATCAGGAATGTGGCGCTACAGCCCATGTAGCTCATCCACCCATTCATGTGGCGCTACAGCCCTTGTAGCTTATCCCCCCATTCATGTGGCGCTACAGCCCATGTAGGTCATACTATTGAAATTTTCACGTGTAATAGAGCAAAAAAATTTATAAAAATTTCAAAATTACTAAATTTGAAAGTGTTGTTATGATCACTTTACCTGTATTTTGGAAAGGAATGACACATGTCGATGAATTGGTCTGATTTCACTTTGATAATAATATACAAACTGAATACATTAAAAAAATATTTTATAAAAAATTTCTTCAATTCACAAAGGATTAGAATGTAAGAAGTTATCCTATTTGAACATTGACAAAACATTTTGTTAAGTAAATCAAAATCGTTTATATTAGCCCCATTTGTTTCATCGATGACAATCATTCAGAGTGAGTTTGATATTTGTAATTTCCCTTAAAGAGCTTTTTTCACTATTGTCTGATTCGAAGTCTGTAATCAATATTTCACCCTCTACCCGCTGTCTGGATGATATGAAAATTTAATTATTTTTGATGATAGCTTATAAAGCAATTTTCACAAAGTAAATGAATGTTTTTTTAAAAAATATTTATACCGTTTTATTAGTTAGGAAATATTTGAACGATATTTTACCTCTAAACGGTTTGTCGCCATTGGCACTTAATTATATTGGGTTAATAAAAGGCTTAGACTTTGCTTGTAAATTTTAACATTCTACCCTAGAGGTGCGAGTTTAATCCAGCAAACGACCAAATATTTGACTTTTAACTTGAGTGATGTTCTTAAAATTACCTCTTCATTAGGCCTGTCAACGGGTACCCGGGACCCGGGTACCCGTTGCCGAAAAATTACCCGGGTTGTAAAATGGCTCCCGGGTACCCGTGAAAATGTTACGACAATATCTTGACCACCGGTGTTTAAACTGTGGCTCTTCTGTGTTCAAATTTCGGCTCGCGAATAATTTATCAAATTAAAACTTTTCGTTTTAAATAAATACGGTGAAATGCGTATTAAGATGAAAATGCTTAAAAAGATATAAGTGTTAAAGGAAATAAAACACGGTCCCGACAAACGACAAAGTATTTTGATATACTTTTTTTTACCAGGAACATAAACAAAAATCATTTAAAACAAAAAGGTTTTAGTTCTTTGAATTGTTCAAGTAAGGAAAATAGAACTAGAACACACCACCGATAACTACTTTTAACTAGGAAGGGCTAGAGATGACCTTCACATTGGCTTTGAAATACGCCGCTCATCGTTGATACCGATCGAGCAAGCCAATGCCCCCCCCCCCCACACACACACACCGACACACATGTGTCTCCACTCCTTTCTCCACCAAATACTTAAAAAAAATATTTCAATCATAGAATGATTTTCACTATAATAACAAAAATAAATGGTGGGGGGTGGGTCCATCCCCTCAGTATGACACAAAATAGGACACAAGAGTGATAACTAGGATTGGCTAGAAATGACCTTGGCTTTGAAATACGCCGCTCATCGTTGCGATTGAGACGCCAATTTATTTTATCTACCCCCCCCCCCCGCTCAAAAAACCTTAGCACCCCTTTGCTCACTGTTTTTACACCACTGTACTACAATAGCAAAGTAGTATTTCAATGTAATCATTTTACAATCGTTTACTCATTACATCAAAATTTGCATTTCAACAATAAACAAAGCAGTAAAAGGCTAATGGTAGTAATAGCGGGCACATTAACGAAAATTTTGAGGACTTTCGAACGGGTAACCCGGGTACCCGTTCAAAGTTTTGACGGGTACCCGGGCAGCATTTTTCAACAATATTGACAGCCCTACTCTTCATAAAACTTACAGTGATTAATGCGATTTTTTTAAAAATATTTTTTTTCCAATTGTGTAGAAATATTAAGTTATAAGACTTGTAAAACGGAGATATTTCAGCAGCAAAACATTGAACTTCAGAGCAGGGGAGATTTGAGGGTGACGAGGATTTTCAAGTTTTTTTTTTCAAAACTAATTTTTGAAAAAGCTTTAATATTTTAATATTTCTTTTTTAAATTTGAATATCTCCAGAGCCTTAAAGTGGAAGCGTCAAACACTTTTTTTGTGAATATATTGTGTTTATGTTGAAACCATTTTTACCATATGATCGTTTCTTCTACAAGAAATATTGTCAATTTTTAAATAATTTTGCTCAAGATGTCTGAAAAATTTCACGACCACTTTTTTCTTATCATATTGATTTTTAGAATTATTTTTAATCATAAACGTTTGCTCTAATTTATTAATTTATCACTAAGCAATTTCCCCAGAGCGAATGCCCAATGCGTTGTGACTGACCACCTGAAGACTAACAGTGGGGATATGATAGTTGACGTTACCCAACCTTCGACCATTTGTGTACTCGAAGTTAAGATTAAGAGAAATTGAAAGATCAGTGGTTCGAAATAATGTAAGTATTTTGTATGAGGTAACAAAAACATTTTTGCTTCCCAAACCACCCGACAGGTCCAGTCAATATCATAATTTCTATTGGTTTAAACACAAAAACTGAAGAAAAAAATTAAAAAATAAAAAATAAAAGAGAAAGTGGGTCAAAGGTAAAGTAGAAGTAGAACAAATTAAATCAATCAAACAATGTTGTATTATGAAAAATATTTTTAAAAAACCAAAACAACAAAGCCCTTGGTAAGTTGCTAGTATTCTGAGCCACAGGCCTCCTATCGTCTTTGCATCTTTCACGCATGAGCTATCACACCGCCCCCACCCTTATGACGCTCACAACGTCCATATATTCACTTTCTGAACATGGATCTGCACTGCGTTCTGAAATTTCACTACCCAGCAACGCGCAAACAATTACCATAGGCCGTCTGGGGCTCTGAATTTTTTTGTTCAAAAACAAAAAAGGTAAAAGAGAGGGGGGGGGGGGGCAATTATTTGGATTTTGTGTCCGCGTCCATTTTGATGTAAATCTTGGACCGTGACATTTATTGTGACCACCAGCAGCGGAAGTAATCTTTTTGCAGTGTTGTTTTTTTTTCTTTATTTTTAAGGACTGTCGTGGAAAAGGGTGCGAGTCTCGAGGAGTTGGTGAATATTTAAATTAGATTGGCTACTTGATAAGTTTAATATGACGCTTCCTCTTACCTTGGGTTAACTGTGACGCGGGAAATCGGAGACCACGAAATGCGAGAGGGCAACTCTCGTATGTTTGAACGAGTTGTGTAACGTGTATTACAAAAGTTGGGGGCGGGGGGGGCGAGGGAGGACGAGCGAGAANGGGGGAATGTGCTGCTCGTTGTTTAATGGGAGAAATATAAATATAAAATATAAGTCAATGAAATAAATTAAAGAAAACTGGTTATCGCTGCTTGGGAAGATTTGTCCTGCTAATACACACCCCAACGATTCGTTTGGAGCACACACACGCACGCACGCACACACACACAAAATAAAACCAAAAAAAAAAAACAACAACAAATAATGAAACAAATTGGTTACATCACTTTTTTACGTAGCTAAGTAACAAAAAAAAAAATACAGTGTCAGTTTTTAGGGGTACAATGTGGGTATCGATTGCTAAATTAAACAATAAATTATATTAATTATTTTACGTGTTTTTTATTTCTTGTGGAGATTTTACGATTAAATTTAACAGAAAACGTTTTCATGATCTTAAGCAATATTTTGCCATCAGTCGTGATTTATCAAAATTGACTTCTCTTTTTATCACATACATTTTAAATGTATTTTTATGTTATTGTTACTATTGTGTTGGCGAAAGTTTTGAGAAAAGCCTTTGTATTCGAAATTTGTCGTCTACTCAAAGTTGACGACAAATAAATACTCAAAGTTTTTATTTTCCAACATCACAATTTCAAAAACATTATTAAAACATTTTTAAATAAGATTTTGTTGTTGTTGTCAAATGCCCCAAGTATTTTGGCATAATATTCTCAACATATTCAACCCAAGAGTCAAAGCTCGTCAAATGCTTCAAATGTTTAATTGTTTATTTAAATATTGAGAGATTAGAAGAAAATTGCCTGCTAGTCAAAGTTGACTGAATAGAATTAGACATTGAAATAAAAAGAGCATTGGGAGCGTTTCAGACATTTAGAGTCATTCATAACCCTAATAACCATCACCACTGTCATTCATGACCCCACTAACCATGACCAGGGTAATCTATGATCCCACTAACCATTACCAGAGTTATCCATGACCCCACTAACCATGACCACAGTTATCCTTGACAACACTAACTATGATCAGAATCATCCATGACCCCACTTACCATGACAAGAATCATCCATGACCCCACTAACTATGACCATAGTCATCCATGACCCCACTAACTATGACCAGAGTGATCTATTCCCCCACAGACCATGACCAGAGTCATCCATGACCCCACTAACCATTACCAGAGTTATCCATGACCCCAATAACCATGACCACAGTTATCCTTGACCACACTAACTATGATCAGAATCATCCATGACACCACTTACCATGACAAGAATCATCCATGACCCCACTAACTATGACCAGAGTCATCCATGACCCCACTAACTATGACCAGAGTGATCTATTCCCCCACAGACGATGACCAGAGTCATCCATGACCCCACTAACTATGACCAGAGTCATCTATTCCCCCACAGACCATGATCAGAGTCATCTATGACCCAACTAACCATGACCAGAGTCATTCATTAGCCCACTAACCATGACAAGAGTCATCCATGACCCCACTAACCATGAACAGAGTCATCCATGATCCCACTAACCATGAACATAGTCATCTATGACCCAACTAACCATGACCAGAGTCATCCATGACCCCACCAACTATGACCAGAGTCATCTATTCCCCCAAAGACCATGACCAGAATCATCCATGACCCCACTAAATATGACCAGAGTCATCTATTCCCCCACAGACCATGATCAGAGTAATCTATGACCCAACTAACCATGACCAGAGTCATCCATGACCCCACTAACTATGACCAGAGTCATCTATTCCCCCACAGACCATGACCAGAGTCATCCATGACCCAACTAACTATGACCAGAGTAATCTATTCCCGCACAGACCATGACCAGAGTCATCCATGACCCCACTAACTATGACCAGAGTCATCTATTCCCCCACTGACCATGATCAGAGTCATCTATGACCCAACTAACCATGACCAGAATCATTCATTAGCCCACTAACCATGACAAGAGTCATCCATGACCCCACTAACCGTGAACAGAGTCATCCATGATCCCACTAATCATGACCAGAATCATTCATTACTCCACTAACCATGACCAGAGTCATCCATGACCCTAATAACCATGACCAGAGTCATCCATGACCCTAATAACCATGACCAGGGTCATCCAGGACCCCACTAACGATGACCAGAATCATTCATTACCCCACTTACCATGACAAGGGTCATCCATGATCTTACTAACCATGACCAGAGTCATCTATGACCCCACTAACCATGACCAGAATCATTCATGACACCACTAACTATGACCAGAGTCATCTATTCCCCCACTGACCATGACCAGAGTCATCTATTCCCGCACTGACCATGACCAGAGTCATCCATGACCCTAGTAACCATGACCAGAGTCAGCCATGACCCCACTAACTATGACCAGAGTCATCCATGACCTCACTAACCATGATAAGAGTTATCTATGACCCCACTGACCATGATCAGAGTCATCCTTGACCCTACTAACCATGACCAGAGTCATCCATGACCCCACTAACCATGAACAGAGTCATCCATGATCCCACTAACCATGAACAGAGTCATCTATGACCCCACTAACCATGACCAGAATCATTCATTACTCCACTAACCATGACCAGATTCATCCATGACCCTAATAACCATGACCAGAGTCATCCATGACCCTAATAACCATGACCAGAGTCATACAGGAACCCACTAACAATGACCACAGTTATCCATGACCTCACTAACCATGAACAGAGTCATCCATGATCCCACTAACCATGAACAGAGTCATCTATGACCCCACTAACCATGACCAGAATCATTCATTACTCCACTAACCATGACCAGAGGCATCCATGACCCTAATAACCATGACCAGAGTCATCCATGACCCTAATAACCATGACCAGAGTCATCCAGGAACCCACTAACGATGACCAGAATCATTCATTACCCCACCAACCATGACAAGGGTCATCCATGATCACACTAACTATGACCAGAGTCATCTATGACCCCACTAACCATAACCAGAATCATTCATGAACCCACTAACTATGATAAGAGTCATCTATTCCCCCACTGACCATGACCAGAGTCATCTATTCCCCCACTGACCATGACCAGAGTCATCCATGACCCTAGTAACCATGACCAGAGTCATCCATGACCCAACTAACTATGACCAGAGTCATCCATGACCTCACTAACCATGTTAAGAGCTATCTATGACCCCACTGACCATGATCAGAGTCATCCTTGACCCCACTAACCATGATCAGAGTCATCCATGACCCCACTAACTATGACCAGAGTCATCCATGACCCCACTAACCACGATAAGAGTTATCTATGACCCCATTAACCATCACCAGAGTCATCCATGACCCCACTAACAATGACCACAGTTATCCATGACCTAACTAATCTTTACCACATTCATCCATGATCTTACTCATCGATTACACAACTTATCCATGACTCGCACCTTTCATGACCCCATTCGTACATGACCCATTCATACATAACCCCATTCATACATGAACCTATTCATACATGAACCGATTCATACATGAACCGATTCATACATGACACCATTCATACATGACTCAAAAGCACCCGTGACCCCAATAATCCATTACGCTCGCAATTCACGACCACCCTCGTCGTCCTCTCAGTGTTTTCACTAAAAGGCACGTACAGTGTTTCGAGGATGTTTGTTTTTTCAAAGACGGCGAAATAAAAAAAAAAATGTCGATTACATGAATAGACAATGTACCGTATTTACTCATTCTAAAGCCGAACATTTTTCGACAAATCAAGGGGGAAAGATTTTGGGTCGGGGATCGTGGGGTTGGTTTACGAGCGAGTCATCGGTTTTTTTCTGCATGTACATTATTGTAGATCATCAAGGTCCTTGTCTAAAGTCTGCATTCTACAAGATTCGACTGCTCTTCCAGAAGCTTAAAGTAATCGAAGTGGTTATCCGCAGAATTCTGGGGATAACGCTATACGTTATCCGCAGAATTCTAAATGAATCTCCTGAGTCGTGAGATAGAAATCTCGGTCACATGACCGCTATTCGGACCTGCTAGATTTAGTAAACGATACTTTTATAAAGTTTACTTTATATATTTTAAAAGACCAATGCCGTTCGAGTCTTCCTGGTCTCATCGTTAGTGCGATGGACAGCTGGTAATTATGTCGGAGTTTCGGTTTTCGGTTTTCGGAATCTTTTTTTTTTGTTTGTTTATTTTGTTTGTTTTTTTGTTTGTTAAATGAATTAATTTTTAATATTATGTTCATCATTTAGGTTTAGGGATAGGGATAGGTTTTAGGGTGTGGGTTAGGTTTAGTGATAGGTTTTAGGGTGTGGGTTAGGTTTAGTGATAGGTTTTAGGGTGTAGAATAGGTTTAGTGATAGGTTTTAGGGTGTGGGTTAGGTTTAGTGATAGGTTTTAGGGTGTGGGTTAGGTTTAGCGATGAAATTAACAACATTTTAACAAAATGGCAGCAATCGACATGAAAAACAATAAGGCTGGCACTGAGACTTGAGAATATTTCACTGAATTCTCCCTTCCACATCGAACTATTAATAGAATTCTGGGGATAACGCTGATCGTTATCCGCAGAATTCTGGGGATAACGCCTCCCTAAAGTAATTTTAAACGTCTACACTTACCCTATTTACTTATTTTATTTATTTTTCTGAATGTTTTATTGTTGAACATTTTTTTTGTATCCACAAATTTTAATGTACGCGCTTTTGCCACTTTTTACACACATCCAAAAACAAATAAAAAAATAAAAACGGTTACTCAGTAACTTTTTCCTAACAAAGAGCCCAAATACAAAGATAGGTTGTACAAGGTAAACAATTATTATGACCGTTGTAGCTAGTAGTTTTAAAAAAAACTTGCACCATTTTGTTTACGCTTTCCCATACTTTTTGAGGTCAGCATACGAGCGGGCTACACACTTGTAACACTAGTTTCTTCCAAAAGAAAGGGGTCAGCTTATGAGCGAACGGGCTATAGAGCGAGTATTTACGGTATATATCAAAAGGAGGGCTGTTATGGATTAATTTAAATTTAATTGTACATTTTTGAAAAATTACCGATTAATTAAAGCTAAAAATAAAGATGCATGCCGTCATTAAACTTAAAATTTCAAGGGAAGTAACAAAAAAAGGCAATGGGCATTTTAATGTTTTATTGAGCTATTTCTCCTGTTTTAAAGAATTTTAAAAAAATAAACGATATTCTGAAGTAAATTTTGTTTTCTAATAGAAGAAATATGAAATTAAAATTATGCATACGATGGAAAAAAAAAACTGAACTGCATATTAACAATGGACAATATTGCCAACTCTCACTTCTCAAGTGTTATTTCAAGGCATGCTACATAATGACCAATTAGTTGAAAAAGAAAATATTATATTTGAAAACTTGTTATAATTACAATTATAATGTTTTTAATTTTTTTTTTTTTTGAAAAATCAGTAATTGTATATAACATATTACAAGTTTTAGATACCTTAATATTTAACTATAAAAATAAATTGAAAAAGTCAGTATAAATTTCTAAAACATAGTTAGCAATAAAGATAAGTTAAATAACACAATAAAGTTAAGGCATTTGGATGAAAATTGCAAATTAATGTTTAAAATATAAAAGTAATATAGCTGTATAGAAATTGTTTGATGATTAACAAAAACATAAAGATCTTATTTTTAATCCCAAGGGGTTCAAAAGCTATGGATTTTTTTCTAAGACTTTCAGTATTTATTTTAAAAAAATATATATAATATTGTTAGGAGTCATTAGGAGATATACTTATAAATAAGTAGTTTAATGAATATAAATTTTGTTATTGTTAATTAAGTAGAAAAAATGCTTAATTTATTTTTATATAATTTCCTTATAAAACAGCTTATTATGAAGTTTACACTTTTAATTTTTTTTAAAATGGAAGTTTTAAGTAATACATTTTTAAAAGAAATAATTAATTATATATTAATAAATCGAAAAAATTGTAAAACATTTTCTTTAATTTTAACCGCTGTTGTATCGATTAAAATAATTTTATTGGTACAAATTTTACCGATTAATCGAGAAATTAATGGTTAATTTCCGAAGCCCTAATTACAAGTCTTCTTATATCAGCCTAGGAATGTATTTATAGCAATGTCAAGGGTGTTTTGTACTAATTTTACTACTTATCACTAATAGAATCATACCAAAGTGAACTAGCATTATTATGATAATATATAAAATATAAAATAAAAATATATGTGTAACAATTCTATTAAAAACATAACAATGTATAACACTTCCAAAAAGCAAAAGATACTAAATAGCTTTTACCGAGTAAATTTCTTGTCGTTAATAATAGTAATAAATGAATAACATAAAATATAATAAAAATTATAATAAAAAGGAGAAGTAGCAAATTGTTTTCAATATAAAATACAAAAAAAAAAAACCGTGTCTCTTTTTTTCCTTCTGGAACTTTTTGAACTTAAAAAAAAAAAATCATTTCCATATTTAAAAAAAAAAAGAAATCAAAGCAAATAAAAGAACACATGATTTAAACCACTCTTTTTTTTTTTTCAAAATAATAATTTTGTCTGACTTCTTTAACAGGGTTTTAATGCAATGGGTTGGGATTAACTTTGAACTTCGATTCAACTTCACCTGAGTTAAACCTGGCAACTTGAGACCCCAACGTCTGTAATTATAATCTCATCCATTTTTAAAAAAAAAAATTAATTTTTAAAGGTTGCTTTTATATTTTTGCAAACGGGCCCTTTACCGTCATTTGTTTGTCGGCTTGAATATCAGAGTGGCGCACCGGAGGCGAAAACAAGAGTTAATAAAAAGGGTGTGCAACTTCATAACATGCGCACCAACCATTAGCCGGCGTGCCTCGAGTGAGCCGTTAGTGCGCCAGTTCACAGGAACCACATGGCAGGCGATTAAGCGTGCGCGCGCTCCGAACGTGCGCCGTGCTGAGACAGAGCACGTGGTCAGTAAGGGCGCATACATTTCCATTCAAGGCTTGTGAGGAACAAAGGATTACATTTAAGGAACTTTGGAAAAAAATTGTTATACAAGGTTAAATATTTTATAAGCGTCAAAGTAATTTATGATAGTCTTTCTTTACCATGCGTGTAAAAAAAATAATAAAGAGATCATTGTGTAATGGTAATAAATTCACTTAAACAAAAAATGCATAGAATATATTTTTACATAATTATGCGTTATGTTTTCGTATTCGTGTATTAGTCACACGCTGTGAAAATTAATTGTTTGTTTTTCGTTTTTTAAGTTTAAGTTTACTCACTTATGAATTTAGAGGAATATTTATGAGATAAACAACAATTTGTTTTTGAAACTGATAATCAATACAATTATAGCAATTTTTAAAACCTTTAGTAATATGAGAAGAGAATATCTAAACAAAATTTAATAACTTTAATAGTCAATAATTTTCAAAACAATAATAATAATAATAATAATTTATAGAATAATTTCTTAAAATAAGCAAGCATTATAGTTAAAAGAACTAACTAAAAAAATGTAGCGACATATCTTTAGAAGAATGATTGATTTTGATATATACATTATACATCTTAGTAGCCAATATTCTTTAAAAAATCATGTTAAGCCTGGTCCCTATTGGAATTCAGGACGTGTTAGCGCATTTTCGTATTATGTATCAGTACTTATGTTAGATATCAGCATTATGTAGTTATGTATAATTGTGTTTAGATTTTAGACATATTTTTATGAATTTTCTTGTGTAATGAATATACCTGACATTTTTTTAATTTAAAAGTCATTTCTTTACATTTAAATTTTTTTTATTTTCTCTTTAATCTAACTACAAGTCACCACAAATGATGACGTAAAACTCTCTAAACTTTTACACATATTCTAATGACGTCAACTAAAAAAAAACTAATTCTTTTGCACGCTTACTCACCACTCTTGAATGCTTGAAATACTATGTATTCGACTTCCGGCAATGGCGGCCGTTCCCTGCGCTAGTGTTACCTCTCGATTCCAAATGTTTTTTGGTAGTTTTAACGAGGTTTTTTAACGGATCGAGTAACTGAGTGTTGATGCACAAATGGCAGGTCAGGACATACAAAAAACATATATACCTCATGGGTCTAGGATTTATGGATGCTGAGATCAAGGGTGATGACGGACGGACGGACAAAACGGGTGCAATAGCGCATTCGACTTCTCGAAAATGCGCTAAAAATAGTTTTATGTGTTTTGTTGCGTACACATGTTGCTCTTTATTTTAATTGTCTGTGCACTTTGGACATGCATCTCGTGGCCTATGATAAGAGTGTCCGCCTAGGCCCCTCTTATAATTGTGCCCTATTTTTGTATTCTTCTTGACACTCTTTAAAGAGCTTCTTTTGCACTTTGTTCAACTTATTCCTATTGTAAGTGCAACAAGATGACAGCATGCTATAAATTATAGTAAACTTTGGCACTCAGCTTCGAAAAGAAATTCTTTATCGTTTACAATCTATTTTTTTAAACCTACGATTCCTAGCTCTCAATCGTTAATCCCTATTAAACCGATAACAAATGAAACCCAGAAAAAGAGACCTTAAAACTAATCAGTTCTTCTCCCAGTATTGAGATAAAGAAAATGGCCTTGAACGTAATTTCGATTTTAACATTGACATTAGTAGTTTATCATATGGTTGTATACGATTTTACCTTAAACTTTGCTAAGTGCATCCAAGGCTGTGTCTAAAACTAACACTTTTTGTTTGTTGGTTGGTTGTTGTTGCTGCTTTCTGTATTATAATCTTAACATTTTTAAGCAATATCTATCGTTTTGGGTCTTCTTTCCGATATCACTTATACATTTAGAAATAAATATAGAATCATTACATCTCATTTGCTTTACTTAGATTCTTTTTTAAATTACTCACACTTACACTATTCTAAAACAAATGTTTCTTGTGAGCCTTGTGAGCTAGATTTCATACTAAGAGGAATGAGAGGTGGAGGGGCCTGATTTAATCGACACCTATCTACTCCAAAAAATCAATTAAATCGGCGGCCACAATGTGTAGATATGTGGCGCCAAATGTGAAACCAGACAGCAGAGATTACGGGGATCAGGTACCACGTCTGCCAGACAAGCGACAAATCAAGGTTTACCAATCTTGTTGATCGTTTGGTATGTCGTATCAAATATATTTGTCGGTGGAAATGATTCGTAAGAAATGAAACACTCCAGTAAAGAGTGTTTTAATCCCAGGTATGTGTACGTTTCGCTCTTAGGTTCCGTACCCACCCCTCCCCCTACTAACCCTTTTTTGTTCGTTCATTGCAATAACTAAAATAGCGCTTTGCAAGACTAATCAGGTTTATTATTAAATATACCGTAAGCTGAATAAATCTTTAATCAGCACTGCTAGGGTTGAAGTAATCGAAATAAGAAAACTGTTTTACCTTTATTACGAAATGTGTGTTTATAGTATCATTCAAAATCTCAATAATGGATCCCAATAGACAAGAAAGAAAGCTCAGACGAGAGATAGATAGAAAGAGAGAGATAGAGAGAGAGAGAGAGATAGATAGATAGATAGACAGACAGACAGACAGACAGACAGACAGACAGACAGACAGACAGACAGACAGACAGACAGACAGATAGATAGATAGATAGATAGATAGATAGATAGATAGATAGATAGATAGATAGATAGATAGATAGATAGATAGATAGATAGACTATAATCCAGAAATAGCCCCCTTTCAAGTCAGAGAAACTTAAGAGTAAGTCATGTATTTTGAAATAGGTAATTACTTACACCGTGAGTAATAATTCTTGTTGCTAATTTTTAGCACGACTATAATGGGAAAAAATGGGCGAACGCAGGAAACGAGCATTTATTAAATATTGTGGATGGAATTCTAAATTTCCTTAGAATATACATTTAAATTTACCATTTCAAACCTTTTTACAATATGGTTTTGAGATCAAAAGAGAAAATACATTTCTATTTACAAATTTAAAAAAATAGCAGAATTTTTATAACCAATTTCTTATTGATAAATAGTATTAGATTTTTGAAAATATAAATTATAAAAAAGGAAACCTAGAGCCTTTTTAGCTAAGTGATATCCAAAAGACGAGTGAAACCCTTTTGCCAATGGAAGTCATACGACATTCACATCACCCAAAAACTAATGAAGAGTAAATTTTAAGAAACCACATGAAAGGCCACCCGGATATGTGACATTCATGGCCGACCATGATGGGAGGCACTGTAATAGTAATAGAGCATCAAAAATTTCCAACAGATGACATTTGTAGCCAACCGCAAAGACTAATGACACGTACGGCAAATAGCAAAACTCATAGCATCGTACATTAATAAAAGTATTTGATTTTTTTAAATTACTACATAATCTTATCCCAGAGCGTTACCATTATTATGTATTCGTTGAACCTAAAAGAAAATACCTAGCTTTTTATTTCACCATCTTTATTATAGGTAAAAATAAGCCTGATCAGAGGAAATCTGGGCACTCCTATAAAAAATTATAGCTTCTTCTGTTGAAAAACATCTTTTTTAAAATCTTAAACTGTATTCTTAATTATTAAAGTTTCAAAGGAACTCCCCATTTATTTAAAAATTCACATTATGTAAGCGACAAATAAGCATGAGTATGAAATGAGTAAAAAGATCTTTCAAAAAAAATCATTAAAAATTTTACATAGGGGCCGTCCATAAATGATGTCACGCGATTTTTGCCGATTTTTGACCCCCTCCCCCCCCCCTACGTCACGCGTCGTCACAAAATCGTAGACCCC
>MUZC01001244.1:515008-542052 GCA_002072015.1 Radix auricularia | reverse complement strand
CCCCCACGTCACGCATCGTCACAAAAGTGAGACCCCCCTCCCCCCCCTAGGTGCGTGACGTCATTTATGGACGGCCCCAAAGGCAAAACAAGAACTTAAGAAAACAAAACACCAAAATAATAATAATAATAAAAAAACAACACTTTGCGACATACAAACTGTATATCTTGTTCATTTCCCGCCAACTACTCATTCTTTTCTTATATTTTCATGCAGTTTTCTCCTTTCCCAAACCATGTGCGCTTGCAGGCCTTCTAAAAACATTTTAAAAAGAAAAATATTAAGTTGAATGAGTGTATTTGATAAATTCTACAGCCCTGTTCCTCACAATCTTGGTTAGAGAGGAGCAGATTGGTTGACGGCCTACTTACTGGCCTTCTATAAACTTACTTTACACAGCCTTGTAATAACATTCAATTTCAAATTGCTGGCGCATCGCTGACATGGCGTGGCTACTAGACGTTATAATTTTCTTGTGTACATCTATTTTGTTCTCCAAAGTACGATAATTGAATTTAATTTTCCTAGCATCAACACTTATGCTCTACATTAAAGAAGGTCATGAAAAATTCATGTTTCAGAAATAGTGTAGTGAAGCTTTAATTCGGAGCTTTCTTATAAACAAATAATTAATTATGTTTTCTTTTAATTGTTCTCGTTTATAAAAAGTTTGTTAAGATTTATAATGCAATAAAAGGTAAACACGTTTACATTATATCTCATTTGTTAAAACCTCAATATTTTGAAGTTTTACTAATCTTTTAAGCCATCTAAAGGTAACACATTTAAAAGAGAAGCAGTGTATATATTTGATAGTATAACTTCTCATATTTTTTTCAGTTAACCTCAACAGAAACCTGCCCGGAAGATCAAAACGCCATCGTCGGCATCTGGATTTTCAACTACATTAACTATGAAGGGAGGGTAGAAAATGGCACGTGTTGTAATGGATCACCTGGACTTACGCAGTGTCCACCTAATAATTGCAACATACTGTTCAGAATATGCGGCCAAAGGAATTGGAGTAAAGAGAAGTAAGTGTAAGTTAGACAAACACTTCGTGGAGAGGGTATGAATATTTTCAAAGTTTAACAAAAAAAAAGAAAAAAAAAAAAAAAAAAAAAAAAAAAAAAAAGACTTTCCCGTAATTGATCCACAAAATAATATTTTTAACATTAATGTTTTTAACAAGTTCCTCAATTTATGGATTTACTTCGAATATACTAAGTCAGTCGTAAGTTTATTTTAGAATTAGATTAGTAGCTCGAAGTAGTCAGTAGCACTTTATCGAACAAGTATGGGAAGAAAAAACAACTAACAAAACGAATAAAATAAGTATGCTCATGTTGTTGACAATTTTTACCTTCATTTATGTATATATTTATTGTATTCGAATTAATATTTGCTATAATGATTTAAAGTAAAAAAATTTTTTTTAAATGTATAGCCCATGCGACATTTTCCCAGAGGACGTTTTCTCATCAGCCATTATGCATGGAAATAACTCATTTCGATTCCCTCGACCAGACTTAAAAATTGGGAATGGCTTGGTTAACGCAACCGTCTTTACTCCTTCAAAGATCTCTTTCAGGCAGGTGAGAAACAGTAGATTAGTAACGAAGAGCTCGGTTATTCGTTTTTAAAAGCTTCACATGACTATTATTATAGAACATGTATGTTCGCTGCTAAGTCTTGTAGAAGATTAAATAGTCTGGAAAAAGACCCTTGTATAATTTGATAAGAATATAAGACAAGGAGCATAAAGTGTATTTTGTGGGCCAATTTATTAGCAGCTAGATAACAGTATGTTGATAGTTTTTAAAAAGTTAACTTCCAAGTAATTATTAAAATGAATAAAAATATCAGTTTATTATTTCTTTAAAACATATTGGTATTTGATAAAGGATATATCCTGCTATTCTATTCGGCATCCTTCCGTCTCGCGAGACGATGATGCATCACCTTTGGGTTGGGTTGCATTTTCTCGAGTGGCTGTGCAGTCCTATCCCTGAGTGACAGTCTTTGCCACAGTTTTTACACACGAGTTCCGTGCTTCCAAATGTTTTTTTTCCTTTCTCCTAGCTCTTCTGTCTGCAGCCTCCTCCATTCTTCGCTACTATGACACCATCTTTGACAGCTGTGTGCCACGTAGATCAGTCTTCTGTCTTACACTCCCAGTTACTTGTATGAATTTTGGCTGCTTTCATGTCCCCTTGACAGACATCTTTAAATCGCAATCGTGGGCGACCTGTTTTCTTCTTTCCTGAAGCAAGTTCACCATATAGGAGGTCCTTCGGGATGCGGCCGGGGCTCATTCTTTTAACATACCCTAGCCATCTCAGGCGTCTTTCACTAAGAATTAACAACATGCTTTGGGTATTGGCACGCGTTAGGACCTCGCCATTAGGCACTTTGTCTTGCCATTTAATACCAAGGATGCGACGCAGGGATCTAAAATAGAAGCTATTAAGTTTTGCGCTCTTGGGATGTATAAGTGATCCATGTCTCGATCCCATATAGTAGTGTACTGATGACACAGGCTCGATAGACGCACAGTTTGGTTTTCTTCGTTAGCTTGGTGTTTTGCCAGACCCGCTTATTTAGTTTAGCCATTGTGGCAGCTGCCTTGCCAATTCTGCTGTTTATTTCTTCTTCAATGGATACTGTATATGAGACCTTTGACCCCATGTAGGTGAAGCTGTCCACAACCTCTAGGTTTTCATTATCGATCTTTATGGGAGGAGGAGGTCGAGTGTCTTGGGCCATGATGTTTGTCTTTTTCAAGCTGATTTGGGGACCAACTTCTTTGCAGCATTGGAGAAGCTTGGCACGAGTTGTTGCAAACCAGTTCCTGTGTGTGCTGTTAGTGCCGCATCATCCGCAAATAGTAGCTCACAAATTAGGACATCTGTCGTTTTGATCTTGGCTCGGAGGTGGGCAGTGTTGAAAAGTCCTCCATCAGCTCTAGTATGTAACCAGATTCCCTCACTGCTATCCTTGAATGCGTATCGAAGAAGTACAGAGAAGAATATTGCGAACAGTGTTGGTGCGAGTACACAACCTTGTTTAACTCCGGTGCTGACTGGAAAGGCTTCTGACTTAGCTCCATCGAACTGCACTGTGCCCTGCATATTTTCAGGGAACTGTCTGATGATGGCAAGTAGGTTAGGAGGACAGCCAATTTTTGCCAGTATTTGAAATAGCCCTTTGCGACTGACGAAATTCAAAGACTTTTGTAAGGTCCACAAAGGCAATGTATAGCGGCATCTGCTGGTCTCTGCATTTTTCATGGAGCTGTCGTATGGAGAACGCCATGTCTATGGTAGACCGACCGGACCGGTAACTGCACTGAGATTCTGGATAGGCACGGGATGCTAGGATCTGTAAATGTGTTAGTATGACATGGGCAAAGGTCTGTCCTACTGTACTAAGGAGTGAATTGCTGCGATAATTATTGCAATCACTCCTATCACTTTTGTTTTTATATAAAGTCACTATATTTGCATCGTTTAGGTCCGCTATGGAGATAATTTTGAGATAATCGATATAAATGAAATAAGCTGGATTTGACATTTCGTTGACAAGAGTTAGCGCATAATCATAAATCAATAAAGGTGAGAGATGGCAAGCACAACTCAATTAGAGAAAAAAATAGAGGGAGAAGGGATAGCTCAAGGGCAAGAGAGAACTAAGAAACAGAAAGAAGAGAAGGAAAGAACATGTAGAGGGTGAAGGGATAGCTCAGTGACAAGTGGGAGCTCAGAGAGAGAAAAAAGAGTAACAGACAGAACAGGTAGAGAGAGAGAGAGAGAGAGAGAGAGAGAGAGAGAGAGAGAGAAGGATAGCTCAGTGACAATTGGAGCTCAGAGAAATAAAAAAAATAAGGAGAATGAGCAGGTAGAGGGAAAAGGGATAGCTCTGTGACAATTTGGAGCTCAGAGAGAGAAAAAAAGATAAGGAGAGAGAACAGGTAGAGGGATAAGGGATAGCCCAGTGACAAGTGGGAGCTCAGAGAGAGAAAAAAGAGAAGGAGAGAGAACAGGTAGAGTGATAAGGGATACATCAGTGACCAGTGGTAGCTCAGAGGGAGAAAAAAGAGAAGGAGAGAGAACAGGTAGAGGGAGATGGGATAGCCCAGTGACAAGTGGGAGCTCAGAGAGAGAAAAAAGAGAAGGAGAGAGAACAGGTAGAGGGAAAAGGGATACATCAGTGACAAGTGGGAGCTCAGAGAGAGAAAAAAGAGAAGGAGAGAGAACAGGTAGAGGGAGATGGGATAGCCCAGTGACAAGTGGGAGATCATAGAGAGAAAGAAGTGAAAGAGTAAGAACAGGTATAGAGAGAGAGAAGTGAAAGAGAGAGAGAGCAGGTAGATCTAATTCAGAAAAAAGGCCAGATCAATAAGATAACAGGATTTGTAGAATATAGGGAATAGATTTGTTCTCTCTTTGATACACAGCTTTTTAATGTGTGCTAACTTAGTAGAAATGTATATAAAAATTTTTTTAATCCATATGATTAGATATAGATCTATACAACTTTAAAAAAAAACAATTTACGTTTGGAAAGCTAAATATTTTTTTAAACTTACTTAAGAGCTAATTACAGGAAAAAAGGGGACTGAACGAGGAAGAAATAAAGAAAGTCACGGAGAGAGGGAGAAAGAAAGTCAATGGCTGAGATAGAGAGAGTTAAAATGAGAGAGTGTGAGAAAAAGATTTTATGTGAAAGCAAGAAAAAGAATGGATAATCAAGGACGTCAACTTTAAATAGAAATAATAATAAAATACATTTCTAATTAAACCAATATTAAACTCTCATTTAGAAGGATACAAACATCAAACTTTCGTTGTACACTTCTTGAAATAGATCATCACCTTTTGAATGTAAATAAATTTTCGTTTAACAAACCAATCTTTTTTTCTACTACACATTAGCTAAGAAATTAGTCGATGTTTGGTACAAACAATATATAAAGAAGCAGTCGTTTTTTTTCTCTTTCTAGGAAGTAATCACCTTTAAAATTGACGTCCTTGAAGCTACTACAAATGCTACTATTTCTAACTGGACATTTCAAGTTAACTGGACGGATCCAATGTTCCAATCACGTGATCGGGCCTTTTACAGAGATTTCTTCTTCAAAGATCATTATTCAGAGTAAGATATTTAACACGCACACAATTATCAGGTGTTTTTTCTCTCCCCATCTTATCTCATCATTTGGTGATTACTTTTTTAAAATAAAAGCTACATTTTTATATGTAACGCACACACTTTAAGGCCGTCATCAAATTGTGTGTTTTTAGAAAAATATGCAGCGAGCAAAAAAAGTTTAAAGTGATTTTACGCTTCATACAGTTACATCTACAAATTGAAACACACAAAAATGTACGATACTTTAATTTTTAGATTTTTAAAAAACTGACCAATAAAATTGACTTTTTAAAATTGCAAAAAAGTGTTGTTTTATTAAAATATAAAAATTTTCTTTTTATTTTGAACCTTATTTGATGATTCATAGGCTTGGACTGAAGGTCTTATCTCAGTGTTGGAAAAATCATTATGGGCCTAACTGTTCCATCTGCTGTACGCCGACCAGTCAGTTTACTTGCCTTGAGAACGGAACGAAAAATTGCACTGAAGGTACGATATCTCGCTTATTTTAAACTTAGCGCAATGACAATGGTATATTTAAAACTTCCATCCCTTTCTCCTCCGTTCACAAATTTTTTTATCATTTTCGACCACTTTGCCTTTCTCTTTAAAACTTAATAAATAAATAAATAAATAAATTTTAAAAAGTGAACAAAATGTCGGTGAGACCGCAATCAGGCTTATAGATTAGTAGATGAATATTATGTGAACGGGGTATTCACTCTTGGTATTTCACAGAGGCTCAGTTTTTAGTTTTATTATTTTTATTTGTGTACTATTTGCTCGTTGAGGAAGACTCTTTGCGGAAACATTCTTTGTTTCGTTACTTTCTGTCAGGCTCACTCTTACCCCGTTTACATACTATTCATCTACTAAAAATTAAAAAAAAAGAGCATTACAGAGTTAAAAAAAGTTATTGAATTGGCAAACGTTAGCCTGTACCAGTGGATTTTATCCCCACTTATAAGACCCTCAATCTTACCAATCCTAATATCGCTGGTAACTTATGTAAGGCATCATCTGTGTACATGGTGGAAGAAAAAATATATAAAATTGGTTAGGGTAATTATAACATTGGTTAGGGTAATTATAACATTGGTTAGGGTACTTAAACGACAAAAATGTGGTCGCACTTCAAATGTTGATTACAAAATATTTGTGATATTATTTTGTTTCTCTTCAGTTCATGGGGTAACATTTCATCGTTTCTCTCTATTTTATGCCGTTAGATTACATATTCCTTCATTTTTAAATTCCTATTAATATTTATTATAATCTCATTAGGTTGGGAGGGTTCAAGCTGCAGTGACATGGTTGACCACTGTCCAGGCAATAAATGCTATAATGGTAGCATATGTAACAACACTTTGGCTGGCTATACTTGTGTTTGTCCAGAATCGTCCAAAGGTATTGTCATCTTTTATCTACCTTTTTTTCATAATAAATTTTTAAGAGTTTCAGCCATCAGATTTTCATAAACATTTCATCATTTGTAAAAAAAAATATTTTGTTTAAATACATTGATTAATTATGGTTCACACAATAAAGAATCGCAATAAAGGAAACTGGAAATAATTATATTATAAAAATAAATAAAATTTAAAAAAATAATTTAAAAAATCAAAAGCATAAGCTAATGTAGGTACAGAATACATTATTTAACCTTATTTACCTTATTTAATGTATGTAAATAAAGTAGATAACAATACAGTGGTGCCCCAGGATACGAAATTAATCCTTTCAGGATGCGGTTTCGTATCCTGATTTTTTCGTATCCTCGCTCGCGTTTTACATGTAAATAGCCTAATCCGTTCCAGGCCTTAGCAAAAGTCAACTTTTTTTTCATAAACACGCTAAACAGTAGTAATGGCAGAAATAATTAACACTTAACATTACGTATAGAAAACTATAAAATGAAAGAAAAAATTACAAAGTCTGGCGGCGCGCGCTTTTTAAAATTATTACTCTGGGCGACGAGTTGAGATCTCGTAAAATTTAAAATTTTCGTAACCTGAATTTTTTTTCGTGTTCTGGGGCATACAAATCTTCGAAAAACATTTCGTACCCTGAATTTTTTGTAACCAGAAGCTTTCGTATGTAGGGGTTCCACTGTACCTGAAATGTCTTTAGATCATGGGAATGATAATTTGTTGTTTGTTTTCTTATACCACGCTCTATCAGTTTCACTTGAAATAAATGAATAAGAATCTGATGACTAAAACACCTTTCAAATTGAACACTGAAACAGAAATACGTTTTAAAAATACATCTTAATAAATGGAGAGTGTATGTAACCTGTGGGACTTCAACTTTAAAAGTAATAATTTCGTTAAATAAGAAAGGTGAGACACAAAAAGGAGCTGGAATGGGGTTATTTATCGAGAGCAGTTTCCTAGATGATGTCTATAGATCTAGATACTAAATTAAAAAGCCGTGAACTCTAATATTATACAATAGGCGGATTAACACTACGTAACAACCTCTTGAGTTAACATTGGCGTATTTTATAATATGAACATTTACATTTGCTGAAACGTTTAGTACTCATTAACTCATTAGTGCGTTCCACGGCATAAAGTGGAAACCATGAAACCGGCATCTTCATGGTTTTAGAAAACAAACACATCTTCATCAATTCATCAATATGCAAAGATAAACGTATGTATTTCGTTTATTTATTTTTCCTGGGTATGGTTGCGGATATTTCAGCTTCGAATACAAAATCTAACACATATGTTAAATCCGGTCAGATATTTTAAATATACAATTTTCGTAGAAATAACATAGTGAAATACTTGTTCTTTAGTATCATTGTAATTACATGATATTTCATTGCTTCTTGTTAGTATTATTTTTTTATTTCAAAAGTTTTATTTGTGACATTAAACAAAAAATGAATGAAATTAAGGATTAAAAATTATAGTGTCTTGGCTTTTCGTGAAGTTGAGATGTTTTACATCGATACAGGATGCATGAGTATAACAACAACTGAGATGACTACTGCAGTCCAAGTTACTACCACATCAAAAGCGTCAACAACAACAGAGTCTACTGTTTCAACAAGCACGACGATAAAAACAACCTCCACCGCATCTACACCCACGACATCAAGCACCGCATCTCTTTCGTCACATACACCGAGCTCTCTATCTCCTTCATCGACTTCCTTAACACTGACAGGACCCGCCGCCACCAATTTAGCGACAACAGCTGTCGAGCAGGTTAGTTGACATTCATGTATTCTTACTATTTTTATTACAATACATTGTGTCTTTTTGTTACTGAGAGAGATAGATAGACAAGGAGATTGACAGAGAAAGAGACAGACAGAGAGAGAGAGAGAGAGAGAGAGAGAGAGAGAGAGAGAGAGAGAGAGAGAGAGAGAGAGAGAGAGAAGTGGGTCTTTGGGTATATGTAGTGTTCGTATTTCTTAATATGAATTAGCGCGTGTAACCAGATTAACATTTATAACGCACAAAGAGTATATTGTTTACATTAGAATAAGTAGGCAACGTGAAATGGCATATTGTTATTTAGATATTGAAAACCCATGTAAAGACAGAAAGGTTCCTTTATCACATCTCTGGTTTTCTTAAAGAGCTAACTTCACAGTCAGTTAATAAACTCTTTTCTTTTTCTTTATCTAACAGTTCAACCAGGCAGCCACAAACACACATACACAAACACACACACACACACACACACTTATCCACACACACATACACGTGCATAGATAGAAATATAATTTTACAAATATATGCAACACTGACATCTAAAGGCTATATGTATGGTCTACAAATGTAAAATGTAACTAGTAAGAATGTATCTAACCATAAGTCAGTCTTATTACGTGACATAGACTCTTAGAAGAAAATTTAACAAAAAGTCTTTTTATTGTTGAAATCAAATTTAGCGCCAATTTAATAAAACATGCTTACTTTTTTGTATTGTAATTGCGAGGTAATCAAATAGTCAAATGTATTTTTACAATGTGTACGTTTTATTTGCAATGAAGAAAACAACTAGTATTTTTATGTTATCTGTACCTGATGCGACCATTGTAAAATATTTATTGTCTGAAAGCTTGAAGTAGCATTGATAACGTTGTAGTCGTTTTGTTGCTGTATCTGCCATAGGATAGTTGGAATATGGTGTTACAACAAATAAAGTTGAACGTAGTAGAATTCAAATACAAATTCTCTAGTTAAGATCACCCTACCCCCCCCCCCCCCCGCAGCACACGACGATTGCTACTTTTTGTTTATCTCGCTCTAAATCTCATTAAATATATCCCAGGAAAACAGGGAGGAGGGCGATAACTTGATTCCAATCGTCGCTGGAAGTCTAAGCGCCCTGTGTGTTCTCATATCTACAGCTGTTTTTGTCTGGCGTTACCGAGTATACAAATTAAACCAAAAGTAAGTATACACGCTTGAATTTGAATAATTGGGAAAACTTTTAAATAATATAAAGAAAGCAGCTGGGTAGCGAAGTCAATAGTGCGCTAGCCTCACAAGCTGAGGGGCGTGGGTTCAAGCCCACGAAAAGCCACCATAAAAATGTTGAGCAATGACTAACGCTTAGAAAGTCCTCCGCTGACCTGGAGAGGGATGGGCGCCGCCAGTGTCTATTAAGCCCGAGAATATTCTAATGGAAACATTAGAATCCTCTACGACCTTGATAAAAAGAGGTTATGGGACTAAAAAAACAAACAAAAAAAACAACAAAAAAAAAACAGAAAGCAACAATTACAAGCATATAATAAAAGAAAGTTATTTTATTATTAATGCACTTTGTGAGTTATTATTAAAACATCACTTAATACTCAACCCATACTCTCATTCAAAAATAGACCCGTTTGTTTACAACACAACATTCGCTTTGTTGGAAATTGCTATGAAAAGAGTGCACTTTTGTTTTTGGTATGCCCTGGATAATTTTTATATGTTATCTTTAATAAAAGGTGATACAACAAATCCCATTAATCATCATTATCATTTGTTCTTTTGGTTCCTTGTGGAACATAGGGCCTCTGTCAAAGCTCGCCACTGTGCACGGTCCCTTGCCAGTCGTTTCAATTCTTCCCAGCTCTTTCCAGTTCTTCCAGCCTCATCTAACATGCTCCGTCTCCATGTACGCTTGGGTCTTCCTCGCTGGCGTTTGCCCTGGGGGTTCCAATCTAAGGCCTGCCTCTACTCATCCCATTAATAAAACAATTCAATTTTTTTATTTTGCCAAAAAGAAACATGATACCAAACGTAAAAAAAAAGTGAATAAGAAGAAATTAAACAACTCTATCGAAATTATTTTAAAACAGAAGCTATTATTGCAATGGGATCATCTCGGTTTATATAACGGTATTATAGTTTGTAATAGTGTGTTATTAATAGCTTTAGTCCGGATGTTAAAACTTTAACATTTCAACTCTTTTTTTTTACCTTCGCAGAACTCAGAACAAAATAAGCGAGTCACCGACAATCCCCGAATCGAATCCTTCCACAATCCCTGAGAACAACATCC
This sequence comes from Radix auricularia, assembly GCA_002072015.1. Classification (NCBI taxonomy): domain Eukaryota; kingdom Metazoa; phylum Mollusca; class Gastropoda; family Lymnaeidae; genus Radix; species Radix auricularia. The sequence continues at coordinate 531,381 of MUZC01001244.1, read as the reverse complement.
CGACACCACACACAGACATGGCCAGAGGGAATATTCAGGCAGACGAAAATGGCACATCTTTTAAACAGCCGTACTTATCCCCATACGCGATGAGACCACAGGATTCCCAATCAAACCCACCTCTATTTGAAAATTCAAACCAAATCTCATCAGACAAAGATACGCCACTCACAGACCCCAGGAAGATCAACCCAACACCGGGCCAGGACACGTACAACTCTCCATACGCGTGGACAAAACCAGATTTTAAACCTAAGCAGCCCATGGTGGAAAATTCGGTCCCAATTTCTTCCGATCAAGGAATATCAGAAATTGAAACTAAAAATATCAGCCAAAAAGATTTCTTCAAGGAAAATTACAAGTCTCCTTACGCTTTCAGTCCCTCGACAGTCAAACAAATTAACCCTAAGAACCATCTTTCTCAGAAATATTCTGAAAAATCAACCATAAACACTGATTTGATTTCAAAACACAACAAAATTCTTTACCAATCCCCATATTCGTTCAAAAAAGACATTAAGGCCAAAACACCAGGGATAGCCAACCACTCTGATAAATCCGGGCAACAATCTGCTCCATCAAAGTCAATTGAGTCAGCGTCTTCTCTCCAAAGGCCGAAAGTGTTTCGACCAAAGGTGTCGCCAGGGGCAGACTACCAGTCTCCATACAAATTTGTACCCCATGGTCGTTGACAGTCTGGCGTGCAAATGGGTCGTCACCAGAAATATAGCCATAAACAAAATGTTGTTAGCTGTAAGACAAGAATAAGGCGTAAGTGTTGGGACTATGAGAGGATATTGCTCCTTACACCTTTAATAATTTAGTAGTTTTTAAATAACAGTGCCATTTTCGCATTTGGCATAGGCCTACATAGTTTTCTAGAAATACCACAGTGTCAATTCAGTTAAAAACAATATGGAGACAGAAATAAAAATATCCCCCANTTATTACCAATAAAAAAAAAATTAAAAAAAAAAATAAAAAAACCCCCCCCCCCCCCCCCCCCCCCCATAAAAAAAATAAAAAAAATAAATTAATACATTTTAAAAATGAACAATCATATTGCAACGCGGACCGTAACTTCAAAACAGTTTAGCAGCTACACTGCATAAGCCAATATTAATTAAAGGGAGTTGAGAAGTTATTAGAAGTTCAGAATCAGTTTCTTATCTCATGTATTATCGAAACTTAATTTTTTTTTCTTTGGTTTTGATTATGCTTTTCATTTATTAAAAATTCCGTTAAACAGTTAATCTCAGTTAACATCAGTTTACGGTATCTGTAATTGATATGAGAAACAGAAGCCAGGTGTAATACAAAATATAATTTTAAAAAAAAGGAGTTCAGAGGGGAATATCTTCTCTTAATTCTTAGTTCACGTATCCCTTACCTCATTCTATTGATTAACTTTTAAAACGTAAAGTATTAAGATCTTGAAGAGATAAGCACCCTGTTAGCCGTCCTAAACTAAAGTGGACTCGACTGACCTCGGGGAATAAACTTATACTCTTAACTTTGGGCCAAATGCTTCGCCACAGAGTTATCTCCCTTTTTACAGACCGTATTGCAGAAATTGCAAATAGGTGGGGGTTTTTTTCTATATATTTTACAACAATTTTTATAAAGATAAAATAGTCCTATTTTTTGATCGGCAAATGGGTGGGAATTACCATTTTTTAAATTTCTAAAGGGAAAAATTGCGTCTATATAATTGAAGTGTCTGTGCTGTCTATTCGAGCTTGAACATGCAACTCCTCCTGAACCATACCAGTTAGAACGTCAAAGTTTCTCAAACGGATAAAATACGTATACCGTTTTTCCACTTTCACATTACTTGAATGATGTTAACAATACTCGGAACGAGGTTTAGCTAAAGTTGTACATTTATTCAAAATAGCATGAAATTGTATACATTTTGAACATAACTGTAAAATTTTAATGTTACGAACTCAAAAGAAAAATAATATATATATAAAATCAAAGTGCGTCTGTATTTATGTGTGTTTGTGTTTGTGTCTGTGTGTGTGTGTGTGTGCGTGTGCGTGTGCGTGCTTGCTTGTGCTTGTCGTCTTTAGCAGACTAAACCATTCATCCGATCGTCATGAAAATATTTGAGATTGTTGAGTACCCTCCCGAAATGGTAACTGGCTACTTTTTTTTCTCCATTTAACTTTAAAGGGTCGCCTGGAGTCCTTAATTTCATTTTTTGCTTATAGGAGCTATATAAAAATTAGTTTAAGCGCTATGTACTTGATAAATTGATGGATCTGAACCAAATTTTGTAATTATATACTTGATTGCCAATATTAAAATACTATAGGTAGGTCATCTCGCAGGGACCGCTCTTTTTGGGGCTGGGGCCCAAAATACCTATTTGTATAAACGTTTAAGATTTTCCCCCCAAATTCAATTATTTAAGCTCTTGACAAATGATGATACATGTATCCATTATTATCCAGCTTAAAATAAACAGGTGGTTTCAGCTTTAAATCTTGCCCTGAATGGGCCCTGGGGCCCTTAGTGTCATATTTTAATAATAAAAAATATATGAAAATAAGTCTATGTGTTAGCTACTGAGTAGATGAATGGATGTAAAATAATTGTCTACAAAAACTTGGTAGCTCATACTAAAATAATTACGGGCACTGAAGTTCAAATTTAATTTTTTTCGGGGCGGGGGAACCCAAATGTCTTTTTTGTAAATGTTTAACATATTTTCCCCATTCAATTTTAAATCAAATTTAGAAATATATCCATGGTGAAAACTAATGAAAATAAACACGTTTTTAAAATGTAAATCTTGCACGGAATGTGCCCAGGAGTCCCTTAATGTGTTTTGGTAGCCCTGCTTTCGTTAACATTTAAGATTGTATTACCTTATATTATTATTTAAGGTCTTGACTAATAATGACAAATGGATCCATTATTATCCTTATTTAAATGAACAGATGTTTTGAACTTTTATCTTGCCCTGAGTGGGCCCTGGGGCCCTTAATGTTTTTTTCTTATATGAGCTATATGAAAATCAGTTTATGCAATAGCTACCTGCTATATTGATGGATTTTAACCAAACTTTGCGTATAAATACTTGATAGCCAATATTGTAATGCCTTAGGGCACTAAACTCCTAATGGTAACTCCTGCGGGGCTGGGGGCCCAAAATACCTGTTTGTGTAAACGTGTAAGATTGTATTCCCCAATTTAATTATTAAAGGTCTTGACAAATAATGATAAAGGTATCCATTATTATCCATATTCAAATGAACAGATATTTTGAACTATACATCTTGCCCTGGATAGGCCCTGGGGCCCTTAATGTTTTTTTTTTGTGCTTATATGAGCGATACAAAAATAGTTAAAGCGCTAGCTACTTGGTAAATTGATGGATCTTAACCAAACTTTTCAGTAAATGTTTAAGTTATTTTGCTTATTCAGTTTTTAATGATCTTGACAAATAATGACATATATATATATATATATATTATCATGCAAAATGAAATGAAAAGGTGTTTTCAACTTTAAATCTTGCCCTGAAAGGGCCCTGGGGCCCTTAATATTTTTTTTGCTTATATGAGCAATATAAAAATAGTTTAATCGCTAGCTACTTGGTAAATTGACGGATCTTAACAAAAAATTGGAAGCCCATATTAAAATGCTACAGGACACTGAACTTATAATGTCAATTCCTTCTGGGCCGGGACCCCGAATGTCTGTTTTTTTTGGTCTATGCTTAAGATATTTTCCCCAATTTTTTTTAACAATCTAGAGGAATATATTCACTTTGAAACTGAATTAAAATGAACAGATATTTTAAATTGAAATCATGCGCAAAATGGGCACAGGGGCCCTTAAATGTCATTTTTCCTTTTATTACCTATATAAAAATTAGTGCTAGCGTAAGTTACGGAGAAAACAACGGATCTTGCCAATCTTAGTACAAAAAAAACTCAAGAGTATATAAATAACTATAGGGAACTCAACTCTTTATGTTCATTCACTCGGGCAGGCATCCCCAAATGTTTTTGTAATGCAAGTTAATAATTAATTCCCAAATCAATTTTACACAGTACTGAGAAACGTAGCTTGAATACAAATTATTTCTCATTTTAGAGCCTTGCCCTTTAATGTCGGTTTGTTGTCTTTTTTTTAAAAAGCTTTCAAATTATTATTTTATTTATCCATTTGCTATGAAACTTGGATTTTTTGCACACTTCCGTGTAGGTTTGTGGCATAATTGTGTTTAAAACATAACACTCAATGGATTTTAAAAAGTCATTTTTACCGAGATCGTTGCAACGCACGACCGGGTCTGCTATTATATATATATATTACAATTGATAGATTTAAAAAAAAATCTTATTTCAATTCACATAATAATAAGTACATTTAAAGCGAACTATTGACAAAACCCAACAAATTGACACATTTCCTTACCATATATAGTAAATTCCATTGAAACAAAGAAGTTTAAAAAAAAAAACTTTCTAAGATTTGAAAGCAGAAAACGTTTGACGAAACGAAACTTGTCGCTAAAAGAAATTTTAGCAAAACATTGTTCTTAATTTTCTTGTTTTTGCGGGAGCAGTGTAAATGATGGGATTCAATGCCCTGTTGATTGGAATGACCAGTACAGATAACCAGGAGTAAGCTTCGTTACCGAAAGTGTATCCAGCAAGTGAAAAAAATCCCATTTCAATGGGGAACTAACACAAGAAATCTGATATAGCCACAAAAGCAAGATTTTTTGGTAGCGCTAAGTCAGTTTTTTTCGCTGTAGTCGGGATTGAATTTTTGAATTTTATTTTTCAAAAACCAACGAAAAACTTATAACTGGCCCATAAAAATAAACATAAAAGTTTAAAAAATTGAGAAGAACGAAAACACAAAACGAATATTTGCCAGCCTTTATGTATTACAATATTCAACGGCAAAGACAAACTCATATTGTTGGATATTCAATCTGAATGATTATAAGACAGAAGCACTGCTATTCTGTAACAATAAATCACGCAGTACTTTGACTTTTCCAAATTCTATTCAGGTAGCTAGTTCTGATCTCTGTTCAAAACATGGACTAGGAATCTTGGCTACATTATTTCAGATAACATGTCTACCAACAACTTCATCAATCACATCTGTCGCTCTGCCTATTCTGCCATTCGTCAGATCAGTTAAAACCGTCATTACTTAACAGTTAACGCAACAAAAACGCTAGTCTGTGCTCTCGTTCTAGCTCGCATAGATTACTGCAATGTTCTTCTGTCAGGTTCGCCAAAACAATGCATTGAAAAAATACAGAGAGTTCAAAATTCAGCTGCCAGATTAGTTCTAAAGGCAAAAAAAAAACATGACCATGTTACTCCGCTACTTCACTCACTTCATTGGCTACCCATAGAAGCAAGAATTGATTACAAACTGGGCGTTCTGTGTCACAACTTCTTTCCTGACACTTGCCCTTCCTATCTTGCTGAACTTTCGTCGGTTTACTCACCAAGTCGTAAGCTACGCTCTTCTGCAGACACACGCATTCTCTGTGTTCCTAAGACATGCACTAAAACATTTGGCGAAAGGTCATTTTCTTTTTGTGCAGCCAAACAATGGAATTCTCTACCATTACACATCCGTAGTATTTCAACTATTAAGTCCTTCAAGACTGCACTTAAGACACATCTTTTCAAAATTTATTTTCAAAATTAATAAAACAACATTTCTTATTAGCGTAGCTGATGTATAACGTATTGTCATTTATGTAGTTAGTATGATATGAATGTTTCTCTAATTAATATATGTATTGTTATCTCCATGTAAAGCGCTGTGAGCCCGGCTCCTAGCTTGGATATAGCGCTTTATAAATTATCATATTATTATTATTATTATTATCATTATTATTATTATTATAAATAAATGTCCCAGTCAAACGGAAGAGTTGGTATCAAAGAGAGTATTAAGAACCATGCAAATATAAATTCAGCATATTTACATTATTCTGAGAACCTGTGCTCACCAAACAGATAACGTATAATTAAATATATGTCTTTTTTTTTTGGTCATAAGACACATAAAAAAATGCCGATGATTTACTAGAAAATGTGACTAAAAAGCCAGCAAACTTGCAAATGTTTCCGTATCGTCATTTAGTATCATTTAAAACATAAAGGATTCTAAAATAACCATCAGCTGTAGCAATCACAAGCAGATAGAACCCCATAATTAAATCAGACATACAAAGACAAGTCACAAAAAGCCAATAGGACTTCTTTAAAACATTTCTGTCCCAAACTAATCTGTAGACAACAACGAGCAAATTTAATACAAATGCTACAAACCCAACTAGCCATAATATGATTCTCTTGTTTGAGTCACCAATAAGATCTTTACATGACAACAAAAGTGCAGTTTTTGGGAAAAACATTTGTCTTGTGGGACATTTGGTCCTGTCACTTGTGGACAGCATGGTTTGTAGTCGGGAACAAATAAAGCTGTTTGAACGATCAAATTATTAAAGTATTTGGTCTTTATTTGTTGAAGCTCAGTTTTTCTTAGATCACGGATTTCTATAAGAAATAAGGTAACAAACATACTAATTTAAAGCTGTTTAGTTTGTTATATCTCAGATAAAGAATTTTAAATTAAACTAAAATATCAAAAGTAGCAATTGGAATGTTGGCAACATTGGTATGACACAAGTCTAAAAACTGTAAAAAAAGTGAGAGAACATCGATTTCGATGAAGTTTTTAAATATGGATTGTAAGTTACATTCAGATATCTGAATAATTTATGGAGAAAATAAATTTCAAATCTTCACTTTTCATGTTATCAAAACTTAGATCAAAGCTTACAAGCTGAGAGGTGTCAAGTTCAAAGAAAATTTGATACACGTCAATTATGTTACAATTAGAAGCCGTATTTCTGAATGATCTAATAGAGAAAGAAAAGGCAATTATTCGGGTTTTATTTTATAGTTATCACCTATCTTGGAAATTTCTACTTTTTTAAGAAATAAACAGTATACTAGGTCGTTATTATTACAGAAGGGATAGTCTTAAATTTAAAGAATGGTCATTCACTATTTTTAAATATGGCTGTCTGTTTTGGTTTGAGGGCAATTTAATTTTTAAATACTTTTTTCATTGGGAGAATTAGTTTTAAAAACCACATAGTTTAAATACTCAGCCTCCAATTTATGATTGTAAAAATATTGAACCGGGACATTACTTGTAGGTAATACCAGAGTATTGTTTGTAATTTTTATCACCAGATTGGCACATCAGAATATGGTAACAAAAAAACTTGAACATTTTTATCGACAGAGCATTGTACACTAACGCTTTGTTCATCATCCGCCTTAATGTAGTTTTCAAAGTAAAATTTATTTTAATTTTACCAATTTTTTGAATTAACAATGTCGTTTTTTCTAGTTCACCTCTTTTATACGAGAGTGTAATCTCTCTCTCTTTGTACGAGAGTGTAAATACTGAAACTCTGCTAGCTAAATTTGTATCAGAGTCCAGAGTTAAGTCATTTCGACATTATTTCAAACTGTCTATTTTTCCAATACAATTAATTGTAAACCATTGGTCAGTGAACTTAAGTCTCAGTGTTTACTGTTGACCTATTTCCATAACAGATTCAACGTCACTGGATTCAGTTAGTGTACTCCTAAACATCCACACGGTACAGATATACTCGTAATCAGCATTAGTATAAAATTATCTCTTTTGGATTAGAATTGATCATAATAATTTTTTAGAATAAAAACCAACGCTTCTGAAAGTAGCTTAGCTTTTTGTAAATGACGAAATAGTAAAGAACTTAGAAATTTGAATTCTTCTTCAGAATTTTTTTGAGTTCATAAATACCATTACACTCTTCTATTGAATCAGATATCGAAAGCATTGCAGTTGAATAGCATTTTCTTTTCTTTTGATCTAAACTAGTAAAAGTATATTTATTGTGACTGCAAGTGCTACACAGTTTTCCATGAAACAATTTTAGTCGGATTTTCGCTGTATATACAAAAACTTGCTTTCCTATACAATAATAGCGGCTGAGTTTATAACAATAAACAAGCGCAGTGTGTCTTCACTTTGAAACATCTCCGCTTCATTTATAAAATCGCTGTCAATGGTTGGGTTAGAGCTAACATCTTGAATCATAACAAATGCCAGTTTTTTCGCCCCACGTCTACCTTCGTAAGACGCTTGTCGGATAACATCAAATAATTCTGTGACGACCAACAAGTCCGTCGAGCAGTCATCTTGGTCGTAAATTTCACCTTGATAGACATTAGAAAATTCTTCATGAAATCTTTTTATGACTCTGGTACCAAACATGCCGTTTGTTATTATTTAGGAAAAACTATTTCCACTATTAGTGGAAAAGAATCGGTTGCAACCAAGAATAAATTTCCTTTTGGAAGCTAATTCCGTCCCGACAGTCGAAGACAATTAAAATGTCATATTCAGTAGTGCAGCAATCTTGTAGTGGGAGATACAAACACATTTCTAGAAATTCAAATTTACACTAGATCTATAGTAAAATATATTTTATGTAGTTATGAACTTTAGAAAAAAAAAGATAAAACACTAATTTGTGTAAAAAGAATGGAAATGAACAAAAAAAATTTTAGTTTCAATGATGCGCTGTCAAAATTTGCGTTTGGCTAATCAAAAATGTATTATAAATAAGAAAACGATGTTCATTTTAAAAGTCACTTTTATATTATAAAACATTTTAGTTGATCCTACAACTGATACACGCAAACGCCTATCGTCCATTTTAACTTGTACATTATCTTTTATGGCAGCGGTTAAATTTTTTTTTTTTAAAGTTTCTTTAAATATGTCTTATAGTAACATATAACCCTCTCATTCTATGGTATAAACCTTCTATACCAAAATTTTATATAAAAAACAACCAAAATAGTGTTTTAAAAAATCTGAATTAACTTCAAATCAACTACAATAGAATGGCTGTATTCAACTAGACTACAATTTGTTTTGCAAGTAGCAATTATTAAAGTTATATTTTATTTTTATACACTAAAATTAGTATTGTTTTGATTTTTACAAAAATATTTGTTATTTTAAGTTTTACTATAAAAGGAATATTATTTTACACAATTTAACTACAATATAAAATAAAGACATGCTCTAGACAAGAAGCGAACAACCTTCGCTCAGTATACATTTAAAATATATACTTTGTTCAATAGATATTATATTAACCAGTTTCATTTCATGGCTCCGAATTTGATAACTTGACATGAATAAATATATATTTAACTAATTTTAAAAGTTCTGTAACCCTCAAGTCTACCTTGTGGAACACCGTCGCTACCTCCTTCCTGTGACGAACGAGGCGCCGTATTGTTTTACACTTTCGGGTGCTGGATAATGGTCTTTTTATGTCTGACATGTGAATTACCAATTGTTAATTTAAAAAACTAAAAGTAACCTTCTAACATGTTTATTCTAATAATGCTTTTTAAATCTTCAGAGCTCAGTTGTATAACTGAGCAAACATGTTCACGTTGCTTTTTTTAAATTAAAAAAAAAACATTCAAAATTATTAATTTTTATTTATCAATCAATTAAGAGTAAAGCTTAAAAATTAATAGCTAGAAATATTTCGAAGGTATTTAGTGGTATGATTCATTTGGATTATAGAAAACGTTAAATAACATGGTTTCCCTGTAGTCTTCAATTTTCAGTGTCTTAAAACAAACCAGCTGGAACCTGAATGATTTTTCACGCATATCTTTATCTCTATCCACATATCAAAATAATTATCGTGATTCCGCTTTGATTTCAGAGGCTCGTACCATATAATTATAGGATTTCAGGTAACGATGAAGTGTTTGACACATTCGATAGCTACACGACTCGGTATGTTGGAAAAGCAAAATTGGGACTTAGTAAAGGTAATGTGTACGCTTTAAGAATTCAGCACCAAGAACAAATTTAGATTTTCCTAATAGAAGAGTGAAAACAGAATGTCTTAACAAATATAATGCCACAGCTACTTACGGTGGTTCACCAGGCAAAATAATGTAATCATCAGTTGAGGTCCAAACATGATAGTACGTGTAGTTATAACTATATAAAGTTTGAAAAAATAATAATTTGTGCTAAAATGGTAAAATTCAACTGAGTAAGTGGAATTGAAATCAAACTTCTAACTCTAGTAAATCGCAAAGAATAATTTAATACTAAAAAAAGGCAGTAATCATAGAATAATTAAAATCTAGCCCAAAATAAAACAATAAATTAAACAATCATATCAAAGAAGTGGCTTTTCTCAAAATAAGATGGTAAATTCCTTTAATAGAATTGAAGTTAAATCCCAGACCATCCAACTGTTTCTCTCTGTTGGCTGCACAGATAACTATTCTTTAGAGCGTATCTAGTGATAAAAATGCATGTTAGTAATGTTAGCATAAATTTCCCTATGTGTGCATATAATAGCAAAGGTAGAACATAAATTTTAACTTTCCGTAACCAGCGTTTGTAGGTTCATATGTTCCCATTTTTGATTATAAAATATTTCTTTATCTCTTTTACCAGCACTACACTTTGAAAAATATTTTTTATTCTATAGCATTCTTGTCAGTTTACCTTTCCAGGTGACCCAGTAAATCTTCCGTCAGTCCGCTAATTCTTATATGGGCCAAGTCTGTCCAGTATTATCTTCCTAATTTCGTTCTTTAATTGTTTAAAAACGTCATGAAAATCAATACCTAACTTTTCAGACGGCTTGTCTCATCCATTTATACCACAACAATATTCTCCAACTCCTTATGTTGCTCTCTAAAATTGAAATAATACATTTTTCTTCTTTTATTTTAAAAAAAGAAATGATTGGTTAAATAGCTTGTAAAATCTATTCGTTTCAGAAATGTTGAAGCACGTTTTACTGCCTCCTCGCAAATTAGCTTTGAAGATTTTAGATAATGATTTATTAATGAGGAAAGCGGACAAGAAGTGAATGTAAAATTTTTTTTTTATTTGAGCTTTGATTAACGGTGAAGAGAATTAGATGGTGGGAATAACACTGTGTGCAGCAGGAGTTACGAAAAGGGATTTCGTCAAATAGTTTTTGCTGAGGGAATGAAAAAGGCATAGAGCAGTGGTGGCGAATCTTTTCGGAGCTGCGTGTCCAAATTTCAACCAAAGCCCACTTATTTATAGCAAGGTGTCGACACTCCAATTAAACCAGAAAATTAGAATTAGGCTTGGGAAAACAGCTTACATTAGTCTTAAAACATAAAGAGAAAAAGCAAGAAGAGAGTTTTCAACACTTAAAAAAAAACAACCTTAAAATAACAGGAAAAAATGGTTATAGCGTTATAAATGGGAATTTTAGCTGTTAAATACATACTCATAATTTGTCAAACTTTGGCTTATACTTTGTTAATTTAGGTGCAGTACGTGCATCATTCAGGTTTTCTGTCAGTCTGTTTCTGGTGTGACTTTTGATATACGGTAATTCAAAGCTAAAAACCACATGTGACACGCACACTTATTAGCTCTTCCAATGGTTCTTGTTTTGTGCGTTGCTAAAGGTCCTCGTTTGCGATGACGTTTAGCCAGCACATTCAGAGAATTGTTTGGACATGTGTTTATAAATGTTTCAAACATTTTCGAAAAGGCAGCTGCATTTCCACATGTTTCTGCTCTATTTTGCAAGACAGGCTTTACTGTTGTGTTAAATATCCTGAAATTGACCTGGAAGGTCAAGTTGTTGCAACTCCAAACTTTTTTAAAGCAGTTTAAATTCTGTTCTTGCTTTGCCAATTCTCAATCTTACACCGGTGTCAATGAATATACCGAGGTATGTAAAGAAATACACCGCCTAAGGATTTGTTCCTTCCAGCGTTATTGAGGTGTTGCTTGATGTACAGTTGGATCTCACTAAGTCAAACTTTCCTAAGTCAAAAACCTCCCTATTTGGAATTAATGTAATGTCCCCGCAAATTTCCGTAAGAGTAATGTACTTTAACTCTCTTTAACTCGACGAGTTTTACACTTCCAAACTTCCTTAGTCGAATTTTCCAAGGCATATAAAAGAAAAACCTACTTTTCCCTCTTATTGTGGAGGGAGTAAAGTGGGGAATGGAAGGGCTTGTGTCAGTATTTCAAAACATGTTGGTTTCATTTCATATGAAACATCAGACACCGCCTCTCCTTTCTGTCATCTTTCTAGATTCTAGCCTGTATAGTCCTCTCCCCACCCGCTCTGAACATCAATATTGTCCTTGATTAATCTGCGCCTATTACACCTTTTTCCTCAACTCGAAAACTCCTTAAGTCACATTATTTTTTCAGGACCATTTTAACTCGACTGTATTTATTTTAAGAACTTTGCTTTTTTTCCTTTATTGATGTTCTGGCGAACGCAATCAGAAAACTGGGCTTTATAGTTAGTTTTCTCCTGAATGTGTTGTTGTATGTGTGTTATTAAGGCCAGATCATCCACAAAATAAAAATCATCAAGCTGTTTCCATGGTGGCCACTGGATACCATTTCTCTTCTGTTCTGTAAACATTTTCCTTATCCAGTCATTTGTTAGCAAGCATAAGGAAGGCGAAAGCATCCCCAAAAGCCTTGTTGTTTGTTGGCAATGAACGATTCTACATGTAAGTTTTTCGTAAGAAGCCTTATTTATGTCAGTCAATTTTTGGGGTATCCCGTAGTGTCTTAGCAATTCAACAGGATAGGCCTGTCAACACTCGCGAACGCCTTATCATAGTCAATAAAGTTGATGTATAATGGTGATTCCACTCCAGGGATTGTTCCAATATAACTCTATGTGTAGCAGTCTGGTCAGTGCATGATCTATCCTTTCTAAAACCTGCTTGTTGGTCTCTAAGATTGGTGTCTATTAACTTATTGTGTTTAACAGCACTCTGTTAAATAATTTGCTTGGTATGGATAGCAGGGTTATTCGTCTATAGTTGGAGAATGAGCTAGGATCTCCTTTCTTGGGGAGCTTAATGAGATGTCCTTCTTTCCATTCCATAGGAATCTGATCTTCCTCCCATATTATTTTGAAACAAAATGTGTAGCATTTCAGAGCTGGTCTTAATATCTGCTCTCAAAGCTTCTGCGGTATTTTGTCTGGATCAGCCGCTTTGCCTTTCTTTAATTGTTTAATTGCTCTGCTTATCTCTTGTTTTGTGGCAGTGCTGCAATCTATTTCTAGATCTTGCTCTGCTGGTTCTATGTTGAGTGAGTATTGTGGGGCTGGTCGGTCGCGGAGTTCTTCAAAATGCTCTATCCACCTTTTTGTCTGTCCCTCTTCATAAGATATCGATTTCCCATCTTTAGTTTTAAAAAGGTCTCTCTGGATTTTTGAAATTTCCTGGTATTTTTTTAAATTGTACTGAATAGTTCTCTTGTATTTCCATTGTAAGCGGCCTCTTCTGTTTCAAGTGCTAATCCTTCTATATAGTTCATTTTATTTGACTTTATACTACGTTTAACGTCTTTATTGGCTTCCGCATATGCTGCTGATGCTCTATCTTTTTCGGTTCTCATGCGGCTGATGTTTAGGTTTGCCTCTTTCTTTTTCCTATGTTAGATTTTCTCTATGGTTTCATTCGAAATCCATTCTTTATGCGTTTCTTGTCTGGGTCCAACACTTATTCACAGGTTGTTGTGAGTATCTCTTTGAAGCTTTTCAAGTTTTGGTCAATTGTTTCTCCGTTAGATAGATCTTATAAGATCTGGAATTTGTTGTACATCGTAATTTTGAATTCATTAACTTTTGGTTCCTCTTTCAAAAGTGCAGTGCTAAGACGTTGGCGTTTTCTTCCCTCACTTGTCCAATTCTTTTTGAATTTTAGCCTAATTTGACAATCAAACCCCCTCCCTCCCCCTCGTCACGCATCGTCACAAAAGTGTGACCCCCTCCCCCTCTAGGATCGTGACCTCATTATGGACATTTGTAAGCGTTTTAGAATTTATAATAAAATTTAAGGCATGCAGGGTAACTTTGAGCCTAAATATCTTAATGATTATTAAAATGAATAAATATATAAGCGTAGGTTACAATAACCTGCTGTATAGAATGAGAGTCTTTAACAGATAATATAAATCAACAGGTCTGGAATTCATTCTTTCTTTTTTTAACCCATGGAGTCAAAATATTCCTTGCTTTACGATGTCATATGATATATTTTGAAGGAAAATTTTTTAAGTCCTGTAGATTAGCTGTTGTACGAAAATCATAATATCTGTGTTCGAAACTCTATATAACTGTCTAAACCTCACATGAACTTACAGAGTAATCTTCTCTTGTGAAGAATGAAACTTTCTTATGAACTGTTCATCTAGATAGCATAAATACATTTTTGCTTCGATCAACAAAAATGTTCTCTCTCTCATTCTTTAAATGGAAGGTTTGATTAAAAAGATGAGGACACCACATAAAATGTATATCAAATTTCAAAGCACCCTTTAAGTATTACATTAGTTTTTCTGTGAGTAGTCTCTGCTAGGCATTTTTTAAAAGCACACTATGCTTGTAAATGATTTCGTGCATCTTTGATATAACTTAGAAAATAAAAGGTTTTCATTGTTGCTAGCAAAGTCCCGGGGTCAGTTCGTGTGTTGAGCAATGTGTCTGCCTCTGTCAGATCTTCTATAACTTACAAAAGAAACTCAAAATGGATCTATGGTATATTCACTAGTTTGTATCCTTAAGTCTTTAATGCCTTGTCTTGTAAAAGCAATTAGATATTCAAAACGGTGTATGGCTAATTTCGGAAAAGAATACATAACATTGCTCTAGTGTACTAAAATATTAGAGAATTTGTATCAGTTGGAGTATCATGTAAACAGATAAGGTTCCATGAACTGTTTGGGCGATATTTGACATTGAGATTTTTTGTTTTTTGTGTATTTCTTAAACTCCTGTATACTTTCGTAAATCCATAAAGAAGCACTAACACGAATTAGGCCTTTGCAGTCATTTTTTAAAGATAGTCGTTTATTTAAAATCATTTCAGAAATGTTGTAAGCACATTCACGTTTGCTTCAATAAAATATTTGAAAGATTCTATAGCATTTGCTTTCTTATTTTCAATCTCTACTTATCACACAACTGGATTTTTTCTATCCTTAAGTGAAATATATGAAGAGCTATCGAATAAAATGGAATACAATTTGATATCTTCTTTGTAGTAAAATAAACAACAACTCCAATTTCTTTAAAAAATTTCATATTCAGATACTAATAAACGAATAGGAATTTGACGCCCCTAGCAAAGTGCAACCCGGGCATTTGCCCCCTTGACCCACCTCGCTACGCCAATGCTTTTACAAATGTAATAAGAGCATTAAACTAAAATGCTATATTACTGCCTTATATACAGTTAGCAGAGAAGGGATGTGGAGGATCATAGACAAGTATGTATGGCCATAAAATTTTATAGCAATTTTAAAGGAAGTTCCATGATGGAATGCAGGCTCGGGTCCAGGGCAATTGAGATGCCACTGAACCATTCCTTTTTACTATTTGTGAAAAGTAAAATGGATTCCAACACTGTTTAGTCTCATGTTCTCAACCATGCTTACTGATGCCTTCAGTGATAGCAATGAAGACATTTTTAAATTACACTTTCGTGAGATTAATATTATATTTTGGCTATCTCGATAAGGCGTCTAAAATATGAAAAAAGGTCATATAAATAAAAATGGAAGCTAATAAAATGTTTTTTGTTTTTTTTTAAGTCCTTGAAAATATCCATTCCTAGTGAGACTGCACTTGTAGACTTAACATTACATTGATATATTGTATTACACAATTAACGACTGATAGTTGCGTTCTCAAAGTGATTACTAATTTTAAATGTTTTTACCTTAAGTTTTTATATGAAAAACCAATGAAACTTTAAGTTCTACGCAGTTTTCATTTGTTCCTAATTAAGACGTGTATTTTCTGACACTGCGATATAAATAAATAAATATATATTAGGGTTGGTAACGATTAATTTCATGAATTAATCGTTAATTTTGATCAGAGCCAAACATCTCATGGAAAATAACAAAAACAGATATTGGCATTTTTGTTGCTTTCTTGATTTTCCCTGTCTCACAGAAGAAAAAAATACTTTGAACATGTTTAACCACTGTTGTACCACTTTCCTCAGCAATACAGATCCTGATCTGGGCTATTATATTGTTAATTAATTATTTGTAAATAACTTGAACAAAAAAAATATTCTAAATATTTTCTTGAATGTTAATCGAATTTTTATAGATAAACATTCATTTAATCGATATTTAATCGATAAAACTTTTAGCGATTAATCGAGAACTTAATCGTTAATTTCCGCAGCCCTTTTAAATATATATATATATATATATAT
>MUZC01001244.1:484285-500566 GCA_002072015.1 Radix auricularia | reverse complement strand
ACACACACACACACAGACACACACACACACAGACACACAAACACACACACACACACGCACGCACGCACGCACGCACGCACGCAGGCAGGCACACACACACACACACACACACACATATATATATATATATATATATATTAGGGCTGCAGAAATTATCGATTAATTTCTCGATTAATCCGTAAAAATTTTTATTGATTAAAATTATTTTAATTGATAAAATAGTAATTAAAAAATAGAAATAGTTTTAATTTTTTTTTCGATTTATTAATAAATACTATCTTATTTTATCTTATATGTTACAGACGATTATTGTACAGAAGATTATTGCGTCCTACGTATTTCTATGGTTTGTGTTTAGTCCTGTATTCTTACTAGAGTTTTAAATGATGATAAAGTGTTGGCTTTCCTGGTTTCTTCAGGCAACCCATTCCACGCCAGAATACCGGACGGAAAGAAAGAAAACTTGTATGTGTTCGTTCTTGCATATGGAATAAGAAAGGTGTTTTTATCTTTATGTCTATCTGAGGGTTGTATTAAGTTATCTTTGTGTTGTAATTCTAAATTAGATTTAATTGCCTTATGTATAATTACTAATTTACTCTTGGTTATTCTATCCTCTAGTGTTTCAAGGTTTAATGATTTAACTAATGGTGTTACTCTTGTCAGTTTTGAATATTTTGAATAATAAATAATTAATAACAGTTTTTCTTTACGTACAAACTTCTCAATTTTAAAAAAAAGATCTTTAAAGTGGAAACTTTAAAACAAGCTGTTTTATAAGCAAAATGATATATAGAAAATAAACATTGTTTTTACTTAATCAACAATGACAAAATTTAAATTCATTGACAATATTTTGAACTACTTATATTTAAATATATCTCCTAACAATATTATATTTTTAAAATGAAATAATTAAGTTATGTGCATTTTTAAAAATGCCCTAAAGGGGCAGAAAATGTAATGGAAACAACATAGTGAAAACAGAGATTATAAGGTCTTAGAAATTTTTTTTTTAAACTTCTGATCCACTTGGAATAAAAGTTTATCTTTATGTCTTTGTTCATCATCAAACAATTTCTATACAGCTGTATTAATTTCATATTTTTAAAATTAATTTCAAATTTTCATCTAAGTGCTTTAACTTCATTGCGTTATTTAACTTTAATGCGCTATTTTACTTTAATGTGTCATTTAACTTATTTTTATTGCTAACTATGTATTAAACATTTATTCTAAGTTTTTAAAACTTTTGAAATAACACTTGAGAAAGGATACTTAGAAATATTTTCCATTGGTAATATGCAGTTTTTTTCCGTCGTATGCATAACTTAGAATTTTAAAATTTGTGTGTGTGTGTTGCTTTATAAAAAAACAAAATTTAGTTCGGAACATTGTTTTTTTAAATGTCTTTAAGACGGGAAATAACTAATTAAAAATGTCAATTGCCTGTTTTTGTTATTTCCCTTGAAATTTTCAGTTTAATGGCGTCATTCATCTTTTTTTAGCCTTAACCAAAATTATAAATTAATTAATCGGTATCTTTTCAAAAAGTTACGGTTAAATTTAAATTAATTGTTTAGAGCCCTAATTTATTTATAAATTTACATTTGTTTGCCATGACTGAACAAGGCTTCATGCAGTGTGGATTACCATCTAACAAAAGAAATAAAAACACTCTTATTTCAAAAGAAGTTATGCATGAGTTTACTTACCGATTTGATGATCTAAAAGCATATTTTGTTGCGATTGAACCACTTCTTATTGCTGATCACCGAGTAGCTTATAATAAGGTGATGTTAATGTTAAGAAATGGTCATGGTTGCATTTATATCCTCTACGTACTGGGTGGCACTGGAAATCGATTATCATTAAGCTACTCCTGGCAACAGTTCGACATGAAAAGAAGATTGTAGTTGTATTTGCATAATCTGGCATTGCCTCAACAATATTGGAAGGCGGTAGGACAACACATTCCGCTTTCTAATTGCCATTAAATTCAAACTAGAAAGAATTTCCAGCATGCAACATTTTTAAAGGATCTGGAAAGGCTAAAGTGTTGCAAGAGTGCATTCTTATAGTTTTGGACGAATGCACAATGTCTCACAAATGGATATTTGAAGCCTTAATAGGACACTACAAGACCTGAGATCAAACGATTTGATCATGGGAGGAACTGTGGTTTTATTGGCCGGTGACTTTTGACAGACTCTTCCTGTTATTCCCGTATCCACTCCAGCAACTAAACTAGATGCATGTTTAAAAGCATCTATTCTCTGGGAGCATGTCAATTAAATATCTTTGACAATCAACATTCGAGTTCATCTACAGCAGGACGCTGCATCGGAGATGTTTTCTCGCCAGTTGCTTCAACTTGGAGATGGGAATATGCATGCTGAAAGAGATAGTGGGCTATTTGCACTTTCTGGTGAATTCTGTATTGTTTAAAAGACAGCCGAGGAACTCTTAATAAAAGTGTTTTCAAATATTGAGCGCAATTATCAAAATCATACGTGGCTTTGAGAAAGAGCAATTCAGCTCCCAAAAGTATCACTGTTAGCAAGATGAATTTAACAATACAAGATTTAATTCCCGGAGACACTATAACTTTCAAATCTATAGATAATGTTATTGATCTATCCCAGCCAGTGATGTACCCAACATAATTTCTAAATTCATTTTAACCACGGGGTATGCCTCTTCACAACTTGCGTCTAAATTTTGGATCATCAATTGTGCTGCTAAGAAATTTAAACCCACAAAATCTTTGCAACGGAACAAGACTTTCAAGTAAGAATTTATTTAATAACGTTATTGGTTCAACAATTTTGACAGGCTGAGCAAAAGAATAAGATGTCTTTTTACCCAGAGTTCCATAAGTGAAAACAGACATTGAATTCGAATTTAAACGTCTTCAATTCCCGATTCGCCTTGCATTCGCCATGTTTATTAATAAAGCAAAAGGGCAATCTTCATCGGTGGCTGGAATAAATTTGCAGCAACCCTGTTTTTCTCACGGGCAACCTTATGTCACCTCCTAAAGAGTTGGATATCCCAAAAATATTTTATTTTATGCACCCGATTGTAAAACTAAAAATATTGCGTACAAAAGCAATTGAGTAAATTTTATTTAGTTTCTTAGGCACAGAAATTTATTTTTCTCTAGAGGAACACAAAATTATTAGGTCCAGTATTGCTACAATAATTAACGTAAAACAGATTTTACTATTAGTAAAATTATAAACATTAACAGGAATGGCTGTAAGAAGGCATCTGTGTTAGTTAAATGTGTGAAACAATGAATTTAATTTATGGAAAAAATAATCAAAATTAAGAGTTAAATTAAAGCCGACTTTAATAAGATGAATACCTTTCAAATAGACTGTTGCTTGAGTAGAAAATATGCTAACGCATCTTTTGCCAGTATCAGTGACAACCTTTCAAATTGGCGTCAATTATATTTTCTTTATGATTTGTCTGTTATTTTTTTTATTTTTGTAAAAATTTGTATGTGTTTAAATGTAGCTCTCCATTTATTGTTCTAAAGGCTAACAATTATTTTAATTACATATTCAATAATTTTTATTATTCATTGAACATTTTAAGAGAAAGATTACCTATTTACATTTTCAAAGTAAAAGTGGTTATTGAATCTATACCTTCACTAAAACACTTGGCAAATGTCTGCCTATCTCTCTCTCTCTCTCACTCTCTCTCTCTCTCTCTCTCTCTCTCTCACACACTCTCGCTCTCTCTCTCTCCTTTAATCAAAGTGATATAGACTTAGAAGTTGCATATAGAAAATTAAATACTGTTGGTTGGCACTATTAAATTACGAGTGAAAATATGATATGAAAAATATTTATACAAAACGGAAAATCACTGAATACTAAAAGTTAATCGTCAAAGTAATTTACAGAAAATTACAGAATATATACATGCTGTAGTAAAGATAACTATTATCAGAAAGTTTTGAAAGCCACTTTAAACGATCGGGCTGAATGGTGTAGAAAATCAGCAATTATGAATATTTACAGAAAGTGGCTTCCCTTAAAACAATTGAAGGTTTTGCGAGAAACCAAGTTCAAGTGTTCACGGATGGATCTGCCAACTTGATAGAAGGAACTGCAGAATAGGGTGCGCTCATCCTAAACCCAGTACTTGGGCCACAAAACTAGGAAATTTCGAGACACTGTGGGACTATGGCATCGAATTACGATGCGGAGCTTTAAGCTATACACAGGGCCTTGGAAAGTGTGCAGTAGTGTGCACCAAACACTGCAGGGGTCGGACCTAGTAGTTTTCGACATGGTAGTGTTTAGTGACTCAAAATCAGCTCTCGAAGTCTTGCAAAGTGAGAAGCGTAGGATTTGGTTGCCTACAACATAGATGACGTGGGTAAGCTCGTAAAACTTGGGGTTAAGGTAAAAGTGCAGTAGATCCCGAGCCGCGTGAATGTTGACAGCAATGAAAAAGCAGACTCCCTGATAAAAACCAGGTTGTTCTAGCCCCAGTCAAACGTCCCAGTCACTTATATCAAGGCAAAGATCTGGCTAATGGAACATTTCAGGAAAAAGTTGTACCAAGAGTGGGCTGACAATACGACTGCCAGGAGGCTATTCGCCAACACGCCCGTACCAAGGCGATCAGAAAGTGATGGAGTTTGAGTCGCAAGCACCAGAGTTTAATGACTCAAATGCGAACATATCACTGCCCAAATAACTACTTTATCAATAGGCCATACCATAACAGGGACTGAAACTGCAGTCATTGCAGTCTAGCATCTGATACAGAATCTGAAAAAGTACTACACCTGTTAACTTCGTGTTCCGCGCTAGACATAGCCGCAGGGAGGTTAAGAGTCTCAAGTGAAGACAATGTTATATGGCACTGTTTAGCAGATGAAGCAATTTACCAAGGTATTTACCAAGGCCAAAGTCTCAGGTTTAAAGAATATGTAGATGTGCAGTAAAATCCTGACCCAGGGCAAGGACGAGAACAGCTTTTTTTATAAAGATTATTCATCGATTCTTTTGAGTTTTAAATAATAGTGATGTTCAAAAGAAACATTAATAAAACTAATTTCAATTCATAGAACCGAGTGCCGTTTCTCCTAATTATATTAGATGGTTGCTTAATTTTTTATGTCGCTGGTAAGGAGACTTTACTCGAGTATTATTATAATTCAAGAAAAAGTATTTAACTATATTGGGTTAAAATTGTTAATTAAACTAGTTTCTTTTTCTTCTGCAGTTTTTGTCTACCAAGAGTTGCAATTTGTTGTTGAATGATTCTTTACGTGTTTCCTTATTGTTTCCAATGTCTCCCTTTTCTTGGAAATCGGTTCCCACTAATAAAATTCTTAAAAATCTTACTTGCAAAAATAATTATCTTGTTTCAGCTCCCATCTTGAGCTATGGAACCAAATTCATAAAGGGGTTTTATGAACCGATAAAGCATTTCATACGGGATAAATTCACACAGCCCATTCGTTAGTAATACGCAGTAATATCTTAAATACATGGTAGTACAATTACAAATGCTGACTTTCCTAGCAGGTAAAAGTCTACAGAATATCGTTACGAATAGAACAATGACATAGTTACTTACGGAGATTTGGCAGGCATAGTAAGGTTATCATCAGTTGTGGTCCAAACATTTTAATGGTATTGATTATCTCTGTAAATACTTCAAATACAACAATTTGAGTAACACCGATTCCAAAAACAAAATTTAAAAATGCAATTAATATCAAGGCTTCAAATCTATTATTAATGAGATCAAATAATCTTAAACAAACAACGCTCAATTGGTCGATTGTTAGGCTAACGCTTGAAATAAAGGTTTCTGAGCAGTTTTTAGTGCCCACTATTAGACATGATTAAATAGATGCTAGCAAACCATGACAAAAAAGCACAGCTTTTATAGATTAACTAAAATCTTTACAAAGAAAAATAACGGTAGGGATTTTCCTATTTGACGTCTGAGAATGTTTTAGACAATAATATAAATTTTAAAATATTGACGTTAATCTTTTCAGCTAACTTTATCAGCTAATCTTTTCAGTTGCTTTACTTTCATTCTCATGAAATTTCACTACTCTTTATATAGCATCTGGACATACAAATGAATTTCTTAAATTTACTGAACGTTGGCAATTAATGTAAAATTCTGAACATAAATTAAATATTTTTCTTCAGCATTATTTGTAATTTGATGTTTTCTTCCTATTATGCTTATAAAATAACTCCCTTCTCCGTTACACAAAATAATGTTTTCCCAGAAGTTTTTTTTGGGGGATATTTATCTTTGATTTATATAATGATAATGCAATTTTTAAAAACAGATTATAATTCAGGTTGATGAAGACGCTGTCACCAGAAAACGACGTAAAGCTAAGGAACGTGAAGAATGATGGCGCGGAAAGCAAACGCCTGAATCAGGTGAAGCACTTCGAGTTAAAAAAATGAGTCCAAAAAGAAACTACGAGAATTATGTCCCCTGCTCCGTTACAGGCCCATCGATTGGCCAAAGCTGCATCTCAACAACAACGTGTTTCACACGTGTCTTCAGCTTAGCTTCATGCCTATCAAGCGGCCAACACCGCCTCTCAGCAACAACTTTGAGAGCGTCTGAATGAGGCTCTTAGTCGGTAAGCAATCAACTTTAACGTTAGCAACAATGTTCAACACGATTGTGGAAAGTTTGGTGGGAAATCTCTAAATTGTCATTATTGTGGTGCAAAGCATTTTGAGGGTTGAGCGTCCACAAGATGGCCTATTTACGTCGAGCTTTCTCAAATGAAAGGTCATGCTACCTAAGCTGCAAGACATCAATGGAGACGTCATTGAGAATAACGAGTTTATTAGACAACATTAATTAGAGCCTGATCATCTCAGTTTTAAACATTTTCGTGACAACATCCGATCGTTGAACAGCGCAATTTCGTTTGCTTCATTGGTTGCTAATATCATGGACTTACCAGGGAGAGGGCCATACATATTAAAGATTCACGGACAAACGTATCATCGTACGTCACATCTACAGCCAGTCAATGCCCAAGCACCGCAATTAGCTCAGCACAATTTTGTCGACAGTACTCTGGCTACAGACGTAAGAAAGGACACTACGCTATTGAAAACTGCAACCATGAAATACTGGATCAAATCGATTGCTTGTTTCGTCAACACAATCGTTTGGCTCAGACTTACCAACTTATTAGAGATGTCGAAGTGCGATAAGCTGCAAGCGTCGCTGAGGCAGGTGATGAAGCGCAAAAAATCAAAATGATTTTCAGAAGCAATATGCGATCAGACCAACGTCGATACAACTCAACCACCTCAAAAGAATTTGCTATGGTGTTTGTCAACGACGATGGTGAGCGCCTTTCAAACGCGACATCCAATCAATCCATAGGATCTCGACAATCAGTTCATGATCTTGGATATTTTAGTCCCAACATGGATCCTATGCCCTACGCATTATTATTTTCTTATGGTGAAGCAGGATGGCAGCCGAAATGGGAGTGCAAGGCCTACCCAGGCGTAAGTAAGAATCGCATCCGTAACAAGATCAGCATGCTTCATTTCAAAGCTACCGTGACAGCCATCCGAGTTGACTTCAATCCTATCATCAGTGCCGGAAAGCTTACGCAGCAGTTGCTGGTGGATTCTTAACTGCATGTGGAAGCCATCAATCTCAACTACATTCGTCAGAATCAAAAACGTTTAAGAACAGAACAATATCACGGTCTCGCCGATCATATAGCTAACATGGCTGAGAATCGCAATACGGCATCGGGTGTACTTCCGTCATCCTTCGAAGGATTTCCACAAAACATGTGACAGATATGCTGCGATGCAAATGAGTATATTTGCTATACACGGTTCCCCGGATCTCTTTAACATATTTACGGCAAATCCAAGTTTGCCCGAGATCACTAGCAACTTAAGACCAGGCAAACAGACCTTAGATTGACCTGACTTGCTAGCGCGTGTCTTTAAGCTACAGCGTGACTCACTCAACATGAACATCAATGCTGCGGGAATTTTAGGTGAAACAATGGCCTTTGTCTACAATATTTAGTTTCAGAAACGAGGGTTCCCCCATACGTTCATCTTGGTGACATTGAAAGAAGAGTTCAAGTTTACAATTGCACAGAGGATCGTTCAATTTATCTGTGCTGAGATTTCTTCAGAAGAGTGTCAAGAACTACGAGATATTGTGCTAAAGTACAACAGGCAGTGAATGTCACCAGAAAGCACCATGCATGAAAGATGGGCATTGCTGAAAGCAGTTTTAAAAGGAGTTCAATGAGCAGATGATTCCAAATATAAGTTGCTACACATTATTTCGACGACGAGGTGACACTCAAGTTGTGGTGCGGGGAGCTCAAATGGACAATCGCTTCATGTTGCCGTACAATCCATATCTTTCATACAAATACAATGCCCATATAAATGTGGATGCATGCAGATCATTGTTATTTCTGAAGTACATATATAAACAATATAAAAGCCCAGTCACTCAATAACTTTCTCCGTATCGCTGAGGAACTTAGTACAGCAGTTCATAGCAGTTAAAAAAGCGTGTGGTGTTTCTAGCCGTAAAATATATTTTATGACGTCATTTATTTTGCAAAAGGGAACGAGGTAAAAAGAGGATTTGGTGATTTAAAATAATAAAATAGTTGTGTACATTTCATGAAGTCGCATGTTTCGTATTTAGCAAACAAGAATAAATTATTTGGGCTGTGTACAAAAAAAGTATATTTATAATTTCACCCAAAGAACATCTATACTCATTGCAGCTAACCCTTTACTTATTTGACAAAAGTAATCACGCTAGTAGCCTAAATTTCCTCACATCTAATAGCATGTTTGCATAACGTTCCTAATTATTCTATTAACTTGGAAAAACAAAAAGGAATCACATAAGTAATAAATGATCAGCTCTAATACGCACGGCTTCCCCCTACCCTTCTCGCCACCTACCACATTGAAATGCTTCCACCGTCTATTAATAATTAAAGTGTAAAAAAAAAAAAATATTTTTTTAAATTAATGATTTAGGTTGTAATTTTAAAAGTTTTCATGTTAGAATTGTCGATATAAGTGACGCTAGCTAGCTACAAGGATATCACATATTATAGAAATGATGAGATTAAATAACAGTAGAGTGATATAGGATTGTATGTCAGATTTATGTCCTTGCGTGTAGCTAAAGATGCAGTGGGCGTTTTGTCAAATCTTGTCGTATTGAATAAATTATAGCATCTCCGTCTATGCAAAAGATAAATGCATCCTACTCTTATGCATTGTTCTTTGTAAAGTTTTAAATTAAATGTTGATAGTGTGTTTGTTTTTCTGGTTTGATCAGGCAACCCATTTTACTCCCTAATTCAAACCGGGATGATCGAGATGTTTTTATGCTAATTGTTGCACACGAACCTACAAGCTTGTTTTTGTCAGCATGTCTATCTAATGGAGGTATTAGATTTTCTTTGTGTTAAATTTCTAAGTTAGAATTATTATTACTACTTTGCTCTTCACTTTTTAATTAATAGTAAATCCTTCATATTAACACGTGGCGTCTGCTTAATTGCTTGCCGCAAAAAATGTGGGTCGATTTTTAAAATACTTTTTCGTATCATATCGAGCTGAAGTTTTACATGTAGACTCGTCGTAACGATAAAAGTGATGTACAAAATTTAACATTGATCGCATGTAAATAAGTAAATTAATGAATTTTTAGATTACTTCTATGTATTTTATATGTAGCTTCTCTTCTATATTTAAATTTATCTTAAACGAGTATTTGCAAACAAGCATGGCGGATGACTCCGGACCAATCAGTTTAAGTTTGGCTAGCAAAGGTGATGGCTTCTTAAGTTCACGTTCAGTATCATTGTTTCTTAACATAATAGCATGCATTTTATAGTGTAAGGGTTATTACGTCCGCCTAAGGTCCTGGGTTCAAGCCCCAGCAAAGAAATTATTTATTTTTTTTAAAAAATGTTATGTATTTGCCCGTTCTTTCCCTCTTTCCTTATGAACACGACTTCGCAACATGACAGTAAACTTTTTTTCTCAACATTAGGATAGATTTAGCGACGTGCTCTCCGTTGTTCTCAGTAACGGAAAAGTAGTCATACACTCTAATAAACGACATATTTAGTACATGCATACTTTAGGAGTATATGGTTGTGGGGCAGAAAATATCGCGGTGTCCGAAATACTTCCCGCGAATATGATCATCAAAAACTTGCGAGAAAGTACTCAAGTGTGCAATCCCGGTCAAAATTTGTCTATATGCCTGGTGTTTAGTGGTCCTTCTGATCATGGCTATTACAAAGTTTACTTGCCTTTCACATGTGATGACTTTCTGATGCTTTCTATTGTAGGGTCGTCTTAACGCAAAGGTCCGTTGGGCATTTCCCCGGGGGCCCAAGATCATAGGGGCCCCATGGGAATATGTTTATTTATATATATTACTAGATGCTCGCGGCGTATCATACGCCGCAGATTTGCTCATATATAGTACAAAGAAAGTGGGGGGAGGGTGAACAGATACAAACTACATCACGGTGAAACAGAACAACGCCAATGAACCTCGGATGCGGGGATAACTGCGACGCATTGTTGATCTGGAAACATGTGCACTGTAGTTAGCCACTTGCCACCCCGCACCTCCCTAGTTTGCCAACAATAAACTAATTACATGACAAATGTCATTCGTTAAGCTTATTCCCACTCGTCTTGTGCTTGTTAGAGTGATCGAAAAGATAATGGGAAATGAACGGGCACAAACACAAACTTTTTCAAAAATTAAACAAAGTAATGTCTTAGCTGTGGATTGAGCCTGTGACCTCCAAATGTTATAACAATTAACTACGAAATACATGCTATTTTATTGTTCTGAAAGAACAACACAGTAATTGACTTCAATTCACCGAAATTTTGAATGTTCACAACCTTTGCAATCTGATTGGTCAGTCGGGTCAGAGGTCAGACCACTTGCTACGTCTTGTTCGGCATGGTTGTACCATGTAGAGTATTATATATATAGATGTATATTTGTTTTATTCCTCGGGTGGGAGGGCATTCTTTCTTTGCCCAGGGACCCAAAACTATTTCTTTGCCCCTGGGCCCAAAATTGTGTGAAGATGGATCTGAACTATTTACAACGTTTGAATGTCCACACAACTTTCACAGCCCCCTTATCACACTGATGGGGCATCAGCTTGCCACTATCCTGATTAACGCGTACAACCACATTTCAAAACTTACTCTAATGAACGAACGGATTCCGCAAAAGAACTTCAATCCACCATCTGTATATGTAACCAGAACAAGCACAAGTTGAGTGCAAATACGCTAGACGAATGACCTTCGCAAAGGTCGGCCAATCACAGTATATGGTTGGCAAGCTAAGGTGGTGCAGGGTGGGGTTAGGTAGAAAGTAGCTAACCGCAGTGCACACGTTTCCAGACAAACAATGCGTCGGCAGAAAACCCCGCCCCGAGCTTCATTCTCGTTGTTATGATTTCTTTGTGATGTAATTTGTATCTGTTCTCCCCCCCCCCTTTATGAGCACTATCTATTAGGAAGTCTGCGGGGTATGCTACGCCGGGGGTTGCAACTGATTGTAAATATTTATGCTAGTCTGTCCCGCAGTGTGTATTATATTGAACATACTTTTGACATATTTTCCCGATCTGTAAATGATTATGCCAGTCTGTGGCGCGATCTTTGTTATATTGATCCTAGTCAATACTTTTAGTTATGTTATGCACATAAAGGATTTATATTTTAAAAAACATTGGTTTTTAGGTAGTTGTTTTTTTTTACTTGAATGAATATTTTGTTCCATGATACGAGAAAATTTCCAACGGAGAAAACGCGCAGCTGACATTACTGGGCATCACGTGACTACAGGCAAAACCATGCTTTCTTTGATAAATATTTTACTAAGAGACCATTAGTAGAAGAAGGTGTTGGTGGAAGTGTGTAGAAGAAAAGAAAGATGATACATAAAATTATAAATCGAATTTTTTTTAAAAACAATATATTTAAATTTAAGAATTAAAAAGAATAATAATAAATTCCCAATTTATTTCACAAGATTTAATTTACAAGTACTGACAACCAAATGTATCCCTAAACGTCCAGATTAAAATATACTATAGTTTTGAACTTAAAATCTTACACTGATAGGGCCCCAGGGCTCTTATTTTATTTTTTAAAATATAAAAAAGTCGTATGAATAGTCTTTTATTCATCCCACGACCATTAAATTATGGGAAGTTATTGAGTACACTCTTACGAAGGTTTTTGGTTTAAAAGTTTTAAGACACTTAGGAGCGAGAGCCCATTATGCCATTTTTGACGTGAGTTTATAAAAGGTATTTTAAATAGTAGGTACCGGGTAAATTGCGGGATTATTGACAAAATTTGATATTAAAAATTTAAGTTCTATAGGTTGACGAACTCCTATCGTCTGTTCCTTTGGGGCCAGGGCCTAAAATATTTTTTTTGGTTAACTTTTAAAGCTTTTTCCCTCTATATTTAATTTTTTTTTATTGAATATTAACATGTATCTCCATCATGACCTTGATTGAAATCTTCAGGCTTTATGAAACATGCACATCCTGCCCCCAATTTGCACGGGGACCCTTAATGTCATTTCATTACCCATTTGATTTTACACGACCTTAACAAATATTGACAAACAAGTGTATTCATCATGGTCCAGATTTGAAGATATTAGTGTTTTGAATTGGGGCTATGGGAGTTCTCACCCCTAACTTAAATCCTATCTTACATCTGCACAGACCGGGTATTTGGCTGGTTTCATATATATTTTAACCTAAGCATGAAAAGAATAATAGTTTCATGCTTTATTAAGCTACGTATTGAATATTGGGGCTTCAGTTGATCTGTATCCTGTGAATTTTTGCTATGTATTTCCGATTACGCTAGATTTTATTATATTGCTTCTGCTTCACCCTTCCCCCATTATCTACCCCAAAGATCTTCTCCGAGTCTGCTATTGTCAAAATACGGGTATATACGTAATTTTATTTTTGGTGTCACCCCTTCTGATGGGTCAGCCGGTGTTGTACGCATCACCCGCATCCCCATAGTGATGCCTCTGATCTAGAATATGGTTAAAGTTAAGAATCAATACCGATCATAAGACAAGCAATCGGGTAGAGAGAGATAGAATGTAAAGAACTTTAAACGAGTAAATTGAAGAAACTGGATATCATTCAAATTTTATAAATGATTTATGTCTCAGCAAATCGTGTTGTACATGACAAAATTAGACATGCCTGAATTGTTCACGTTTTTGAATTCTTCACCTTTTATTATTTGATTTATCTTTCTTAACAAGTGAAGTTTTAATAGTTATGAAATATAGCTAGATATGATTTTTATCTGATATTTAAATTTAAAAAAAATATTTAGAATTTTAATATTTCTCAGATACGCATTATGCTCAACTGTATTTGATTTAGATGGCTATGAAAACATATTTGCTCTTTGAGAAATGCTCTGCGATTTTGGACATCTTGTCAGGCTCATAATACACTGTTTGCATGGAATTTATCTGCTGAAGACAGGCGCCTCCTCCAAACAAAGGCCTCAAAAAGTTTATATTAAACCATTTCTTTGAACGCATTAGTCATTAAAATTTAAATGGAAAATAAACATTCCATTGTTATTTATAGATACTTTCCTATCCTTATCTTGTTAATTAAACCATACGATTTTGCCACCGTCACAATATTATGCCAAGAGATGATACTGGGATAAGATTAATTAGTTACATAAGGTATAGTCCATCAGCTGAAAGACGTATTTTGAATTGGAATGAGATTATGAAATGTGAATCCTCCTAACCCCTTTTTTAATTAATTTTTCTTAAATATTATTTTTAATGATAAAATCACTAAAATTGTTTAATGGAGTCAAACTGAAAAACTATTTCTTTTTTTAAAAATGTTTATCTTACATTTTTGAATTCAACATATCCCCATTGCATGTTTGAAAATCTCTCATATTCTAGCCTAGAATGTTTTTTGTTTTTTTTTAATATAGCTGAACAAATCAATTGACTAATCAGCAAAAACTATCATTCAATGTTGCATTTTCTTTGTTGTCGACTTCTTTCTGTGAAGTAAGTGCGCAGACAGGCACTTTACCACTACGTTACCTTGGCCTAGTTAAGTTAATATTTTTCAGTATTTTACCATAGGTTAATACATATATATATTAGGGCTGTTATCGATTAATTTAATATTAATCGTTAACTTTTGAAAAATTACAGAGTATTTAATCGATAATTTTGATTAAAGCAAAAAATAAGATGTATGACGTCTTTTAACTGAAAGTTTCGAGGGAAATAACAAAAACAGGCAATTTACATTTTTTATATAGATATAAGTACAATGTAGTTCAATATAATGTCAATGAACTTGAATTTTGTTATTGTTAATTTAGTAAAAACAAATTTTAATTGTTGATATCATTTTCCTTATAAAACAGCTTATTTTAAAATTTACACTTTAAACATCTTTTTTTTTAAATGGAAAGTTTGTTTATTGTATGTAAAAAGGAACTTTTTTTTATTAATAATTGATTATTTATTGATAAAACGTACATATCATTGAAACTATTTGTAATAGTTTTAATCGCTATTTTATCGATTAAACTAATTTTAATCGATAAAAAAATTTACCCTTTAATCGAGAAATTAATCGATAATTTCCGCAGCCCTGATATATATATATATAGATGACTAAACAATTCATCCGATCACAATGAAGTGTTAGGAAATTGTTGAGTATGCTTTCGGAATGGTTAATAATTTTTAAAAAATGAACATTGACACTCATGGGGGACCGGGGGCCAAAAGTGTTTTGTTCTTATATGAGCAATTAAAAAATTAGTTAAATCGTTAGCTACTTGGAAAATGAATGGATCTTTACCAAATTTGGTAAAGATAAATTTGATAGCACTTATTACATTACAATAGGGCAGTGAACTCTTAATGTCCATTCCTTTTGAGCCAGCGACAAAAATTACATTTTTCATGAGCGTTTGAGATTTAATTCCCATTATGATTTGCATGACAAAGAAAAATATTGACAAATATGTCTATTATAATCCAGAATGCAATAAACAGGTACTTATGAGTTCTTTCCTTGCACCGATTGCCCCTGGGGGACCATAAAGTAGGTTTCTTCTAACATGTGCTGTATAATAGTTAGTCAAAGCGTTAGCTTTTTTGGAAAATATATGGATCTTGATTAAACTTGGTGGATACATTCATTCGGGGCCGGGGGCCCAATTTATTTTTCATAAGCGCCTAAGTCTTAATTCTCATTATATTTTACACGACCTTAAAAATATTGAGAAATATATCTATTATGATCCAGACTGCAATAAGTAGACACTGAAAATCCTACATGTTGAAGAAAGTCAGCAGTCCCGAGCCTGCGCTCTTCATGGGGCTCCCCGGGAAAACCCCCCACAGCTCTCTGGCCCCCTAAGCTGAGAAGCCCCCTTCCCCGGAGTGGTCGCTTCTTGAAGCGGCCACTTGGGCGTCCAGGACACTAGGTCAAAAACGCCTCCAACTAAGACATTCCGAGGGATGGGTGGAATTTTCCCTATTTTGACTCGCTATCCCCTCGGTGCCACCCCGGCAAAGCTTACGAGTCTCAATGGCTAGGACTGCTGCTGTGTGGGGGATCATCACTGACCTACCTAGGGAGTAACCTACAATGGAGGGTTACCTCAGAGCTCGCGTTCCATGCGTTCTTAGCGGTACCTTTTGCTAATCCGTACTGGCGCTCCTGACCCTAAGTGGCGTTGCTAGTTAATTGATGGGGACGAAACGGTGCTGTGTGAAAAGTAATTTAAGCGTTGGATTGTCCTAAAATTAATGGATCTTGACAAAACTTTGTAAATAAGAGCATGAGAGCCTATATTAAAATAATTATTGTCACGGAACTCTTAATGTGCATTCTTTTAGACCCAGAGGCCTCAAATGCCTTTTTTTCATATACGTTAATATTTTTCCCCATTCAATTTCTAAAGATTTTGACAAATTTTGACCAAAATATCAATTTTGATTCAGATACAAATAACCGATATATATATATCTATATATGTATAAATCAAAGTATGTATGTATGTTTGTCCTTTATAGCTGACTAAAGCATTCACTCGATTACCATGAAACTTATATATATATCTATATATAGATATATATATA
>MUZC01001244.1:470393-483282 GCA_002072015.1 Radix auricularia | reverse complement strand
ATATATAATTAAATATTATTCCTGTAGTTGTATTAAACCGATAGTGTTTCATGTTTACATTATGTTGACTATCTTCTTACTATTTATCTTTTAATTATATTTGATTACTTACAGTAATCTCTCTATACCAATAAATGACTGATTCCAAAATTTCCAATCAAGTTTTCTCCAAATTTAATTTTACTTTCCAATTGCTCTATAAATTTCTTCTTCCAATATATTCTACAATTACAGCCATTCCTTGTTAAAATTATACCAATTACATGAAACTTTCATTTTAATCGTAAAAAAAAATTATATAAAACAACACATATTAAGTAAAAAGTAATTTGAAGAAAAAATGACAGCATTTATATGAACTGGTATTTTTAACACACTTTAAATCTATTCTATCGAGATGAATTTTTTTAGGCAGTCTCGTGGTGACAATAAAAATGATCAAATTTCACATGTACTATCATTAAATTAATGCATTTTAACATTAATTATTTTTATCTCTATATAGCATGTCAATATTTATGTTAGTCTGTCGTGTGGTGCATATAATATTGAACATTCTTACTAATATATATATAATTTTGTTCCAGATCTGCAAATGTTTATGCTAGTCTGTCGCGCGGTGAGTATTATATTGAGCATACTTTTAGTTATGTCTTATATACAAAGGATTTATAGTTTAAAACTTATTTTTGGTGCATCACTTTATGAAAAGACTTTATTTTTAGCGGTCCACTTTCTATAATATTTTATTGTCTAAAAACTATTCGCAAGTTTTCTAAAAGCATTTTTATACGACTTCTGTTGTTTCTTTTAGGTTTTTAAAAAAAAAATGCATTAGACTATACTTAAAACATTTATAATTTACTTTATTGTGGTGCTATTGGCCTTTTTGAGGGGAAATTGGATAGGTTTACCTGTAATTGAATTTTTAAATTTTTAGTGCCTTTTCTATTTGTAAATAAAAGTACGTTCTTTTTTTTTAAAAAAAAAATACTTTTAAAAAGGATTTTATATTTACTTTTGTTTATCCAAGTGACCACGACAAATAGAAAAAAAGTGATGACGTCAGATAGACAGACAAGTCCGCGAAGTTTATATAAGGGATTTACATATGGGCGGGATAGGGAAAAATGTGTTAATGATTAATGATATAAGTAACCGGGTTTAAATTTTTTGTATCCGGCCGTTCCGGACTTGTCCGAACTTATCAAGTGAAATCGACCTGGAGCCGGGGCCGGTTTTGTTAAAATGGCCAGATTCAGGATTTGCCGGAACTGGAACTATTTAAAAAAAATATATTTTATGCCTCTACCAGGCAGCCAGATTTGGCAGGATTTCTAAAGTGAAATTCTGCCGGAGCCGAAGCGGATCTGGATTTGTAAAAATATCCGGATTACGGAGCCGAAATCCGGTACACACCATAATTTACAAAATATAATGTCTTATCGGAAAACGTAAATGAACACATAATTGCAGTCCTTAGTGAAACAGCTAGATATATAACATTGGAATACATAGGTAAATAGGACCACATTCAAGGAGGGCAAAGAAACAAAATAAATTAATAAAAATTTTCAAATTGTTTGTTTAGTTACATAGCAGCCTTTATATTATGTGAAATTGTCATAGAATTATAGATTTATATTTCCGTATGTATATTTCTGAGCAACTGAAAGTTGCATTCGCAAGTTAATGTTAACAAATTGTTAAAGGAATATTTTAAACTATATTATAACACTTTTGAGGGAAGTACATCCCGCCTCAAATAGCGCGGGTATATTGCTAGTTTTGTATATAAGTACTAAGAGCTAAGAGTACTGAACTGAGCTGAACTGTCCCTTAACCCGACGCTAGGTCGTTGGGGCACCATTTTGAGCTGCACACTATTTCATGCCATGTGTAACGGTTCTGAGCTGCCTTCTGGGAGTCGCTAAATGAAAGGCCGGTCCACTCTTTGATATTGTCCTCCCATATCTTCCTTGGTCTGCCTCCTTTTCTTCTTCCTTTGACTGTGGCTTGCAATATCGTCTTTGAGAGACATCCAGATCTTGTCAAGTGTCCGTAACATCGTAATTGCCTCTTTCTAACTTAGGTGAGAAGGTCCTCGTACGGGCCAATGACAGCACTTAATGACAGCCAATCAACTCTGAATTTCCACATTTAAAAAAGCAAACATATTTATGTAGGCAGCTGCTGAACATGATACGAAAAATATATTTCTTTATCACCCCGAAAAAAATAATTAGAAATTAATTAAATGTCTTAAAAGCGTTTAGAAATCAGGATATTAAAATTGTGAACATGATACGAAATTAGACAAAAATGTTAAAATGAAAATTCAATGTTTTGGAAGACTTATAAACCAGTGGTGAACAGGATTTGAAACAGCATAAATACGAAGATTTTAAAGTGTCTATTGTTACCATTGCACAGCACGATTGTCTGACAATATCAGAATGCTATGGGAACAAACAATGAAAATATTGCTGACTTGTTTGATTATAGCATTTAAATATAAATGCACTCTCAATATTTTCCCGTAGGTTAACATCATGGCATAAAGTCTTGTGTGTATCTTCTTTTTTTTTTGGAATCAATTATATAAATAAGTCAACATTAATACACTTTTTTTTTCATTTTCCTGTAGGTGATGTGTTCAACATGTGTTTTTACCCCCAGTAATCTGATTCAACTTGAATGTGATATGGTTATTTATTAACTTTATTTAGTATTTTGCTCGTTATTTTGAGACAAAATACATTCCTTGAATTGTGTTACGGTTACACATTGAAAATAAATAATATAATATGAAATGTCTTTAAGATTAAATATAGGAATTATTCGTAGTATAAAATAATTAAAGTGGGATATCACTTTTGTTTTATTTTGAAATTACGTTAAAATTAATGAAGATGACGGAGAATTTTGAGTAAATTAAAGGTTTCAATAATTCAACAGCAATGTGCAAAACATTTTTCATAATATTTGGAATTATATTTGGGATTTTTCCCATTACTATCTCGGAACTATTTTTTGAAAAATATTATGTGCCAATTGAATGCATAACATTTGGACTCAAAAATAAATTCAAAGGCAAGGATTTCTTTAACTTGACAAACCCTGAACATTTTGGTATGCCAAATCTTGGTGAAATTCCGCTATATGCTTCGTGTCAAAGAAGTTGTGGACAAATTATAAATTTTCCGTGTGCTTGTGATGCAAGGTGTGTAGTTTACAGGAATTGCTGTGAGGATTTCTCTTCATTTTGCCCGTCCATTTTAGAAGAGGGTTTACAGAAATTTAAAAACTTTTTAAACTTAGAAATACAATGCTGTACACCTTTTAGCAGGTTAGTTATAGCGAGTTGCAGAAATAAAAAAACATTAACCTACTTTAAAAAAACAGTTTATCATGAATCGTTCGACAATAATACCCCAGTTACGGATATCATTCATGGTCTTGTCTATAAAAATATGGATATATTCCGATGTAATGCTGATGAATTTGGGATACCAGTCAGTTGGGGTCTCGCATACAATTTAAAGCCACTTTCAAAAGTTTTTGAAATTAACTTAGAAACGTTATTTTTGCGTTCAAAATTTGTTCTGTTTCAAAATTTGCCGCCAAATGACTCTTTTTTTAGTTATTCTTGTTTACCACAATTAGTGAATAATTTCAAAACAGCTATCGAAAAGAAACATATTAATCCTAGAAAAGAAAAATTTCTAAAATTTGTGTCATACATACAGTGTAATGATAATGACACAGTATATTATCAGAACCGATATGTTTTGAACATGCATTCAAAATCTCCGAATAATTGCAGACCTCATTATTATTATAAAGATACAAATGACTGGATTCCAAAACCTATTATTGAAAAAAGAGATTTCATTTTGTTATCCATTTCAAAACAAAAATTGACAATGAAATATATTTATGTCAATGAAAACAAGAACAATCCATGGGTTATTTCTACTTGCAAGGGGTCTCACAAACGTATCAACGACACATGTAAATGGATCTTTGAAAGCTGTAACACTGAATTTGGGTTTGTGCTGAAAGAAAACAAATGTAAGAGACTTTTTTCTTATAATTTTTTGTTCCCTATAAAAGAATCGCTCATTGAGTTACATCAGTTCTCACACTTACCGCATTTAATGGGCTGTTTCTTAAAATTCCTTTTGAAACTTGAGTCACCGGTTGAATGGCTTCCTTCAAAAGAAATATTTTCTAAAAATTTAAACAAAAGTCTATATTCTCTCACGTTTATAGTTGATTCATTTGAAAGGGAATTTTCCAATCATGACATGGACACACGATTAAAACTTAATATGATTCCACAATTGATAATAGCGTACTACAAAACGACATTGGGGGAAAAAACGGTCCCGAAGTGTCTAG
Source organism: Radix auricularia (assembly GCA_002072015.1). Taxonomy (NCBI): domain Eukaryota; kingdom Metazoa; phylum Mollusca; class Gastropoda; family Lymnaeidae; genus Radix; species Radix auricularia. Next base: position 478,878 of record MUZC01001244.1, on the reverse strand, counting down.
ACCACGACATGAAGACACAGACATCACCTTACTACCAAAAACAAATTAACGTTGGAGCAAATCATTCACAAACATTTCAGACTGTCTGCTTCAAAAAGAAAAAGTTACTTGTGTATTCTAAAAGTGATGGGCAAGTAATCTACGACGCAGAGCTAAATGATTTCAGATGCTTTCACGGAGAACTTTCTAACACAACGTTACGCTTTTTTTCTGATTCCAAGATGGTCGACTGTTTAAATAGAGCAACAAACTTTAATATTATGGCTTGGCTCGTATCTCTAATGACGAGTTTCTTTGTATTTTTAGCGTGGTTTTAATTATATAAACATGTCTTTAAAAAAAAAATCCAACTTCTCTCTGTATTATAGTGTCTTAAACTCTTTCTTCTTCTTCTTCTTTATTGACTTTTTATTTATTTCTCTCTCTCTCTCTCTCTCTCTCTCTTTATATATCTCTCTCTTCCCCACACTGTGTAATTCTCTGCATATTCTTTCTCTCATGTTTGCTCACTAAATCTCAAAATCTCATTCTTTAACAGCTGAATAGCATTGCCGCAAAAGATTGGTATCTATAATATCCTTCGAAACATAAAGATTTTTAATACATTTGCCTATTTTTATGTATATATTTTTATTTGGAAGAGTGCTCTTCACAAAAGTGACATTGCGGTATTTTCTTCTAAAATGAATGTAAAAAATATTTTTAAAAATTGTTATCTTTTTTTTTCTTGTTAATTTGATATCATCATATTCATATCTGTGTAATACACATTTTCAATGAGTGTCACCTTTTAGTTATATAATATAATTTTATGAATCTTAAAATATATAAATTTATAAAAAAAAGTCTTGTTTAGATTGCTAACCCATTTCATCTGTGAAGCACATTATTAAATTTTCTAAGCCTACAATAAAAAAAAAAAAAATCATCTTGTTATCCATTTCTTGACAAATATTGACACTAAAATATGTTTATGTCAATAAAAAGCAAGTATCATCCTTGGGTTACATTAGTTTGCAAGTGGTGTAAAACACTTAGGAACGACACGTGTAAATGGACCTTCGAAAGCTGTAACATGGAAGTAAGGTTTGTGTTAAGAGATGACAAATGTAAGAGCCTATCTATAATATAATGCGCTAAGGCGCATTTCCGTCCGTCAGTGTGAATCCCTTAGGCCCCGCAACTCTGGATTACTTTTTTAAAATTTGAAAATATAGACGTAAAATTTTGGTTTTGAGATTAACAGAGCGTGTGGTTTTGCGCGCCGTAAAAAAAAATGAAGTGGCGTCATGAAGCTTTTATTATATTAATTTATTTGATGTTACTCTTTATGTTGATTATAGTCGGAGTGTGTGAATAAGCATGTGTGCGAGTGTGTTCATGTGTGTGTGTGTGTGTATGCGCGTCTGTGTGTGCGTGTGACTGTGTGTTTGTATTAGTTGTGAAATAACAATGTATTTCATACATTGCTAAAAATGAAATTAAATATTGAAAAGACGTTACCAGGTAATGGTTTATGTATAGTTAAAATTATGCACTGGATTATGAAAAATTCCGTTAATTTTATGAACACAAGTTTCTGCCGATGCGTTCTTCGTGTGCTTGAATAAAGGATAACGGGAAGTCATTGAATGTGACTTAAAAACTGTTAATGAGAAGATCAATTTTTCAGAGATAGTTTTACTTTATGTTTCATTTAAGAAGAATTTAGCCCTTTCACATTACTTGGACGATTACTCGCATGAATTGCCACAATGGAAAATAAACAGTGAAAATAACTTATAGTCGCTATTGAAAGTGCATTATTTACAGTTATAATATGTAATTGGATAAGATTGAGGCTAATTGGCACATATTTATTTTTTAAAGAAAATGGGACCTTTCTAAAATTTTAAATTGTATTTTACAATTTTAAAATCACACGAAGATGGGTCGAGATAATTTCTCTTAGTCACTGTTAAATAACTATAGAAATAAATGTGAAAAAATTATTTAATTGCAGACGAAATATCAATTTTACATTTTAATATAAGCTTTTATTCATCTACGTATATAATCGGATAGAGGCAAATATTATACGGGCGTTTAACTAGTCAAAATTATTAAATTGATTAATAGAATTAACACGGAACCGCTCTTGAAACATTTAACAAGTGATTTATCATAAAAACAATTGCAAATATTTTTTTAGGAGGAAGATGTATGTCTCTTAGGTGATTAACTAAATACAAGTAAGTGTTTTGGATCGATTTCACTATAAACTGACATTAAGGAAATTCGTATTGAAAGTAAACGCCTAGGGATTTTAAATAATAAAATGGTACGGGTATAAGCTTTTATACACTGTTGTAAGAGTGGGGTTAAATAGCGGAAATGTAATTTTTTTTATAGAGGAGCAACTTTGTAAACTATTTGAAGGGTGCTTTTTGTTCTGGGAAGACAAGAAGTAAATTGAAGGGCACGCGTTTGTAATGGTTCCAACGCCTGCGAGGTGCATTGTTCAGCTTATCGACATTTTTTTAAAACATCATTTATTTTTGTTATCACAGTGAAAATCTTTGCGTCACTTTAATATATACATCTTTAAAACCCAATTTAACTTAGGTCCTTTTTAAGTGTGTTTGGGATATTAGTTGAAATTCTGTTTTTAATTTCTAATTCATAATATACCAAAAATTAATTTAAAATAAGAATAGTAATAAAGTGGCACATTATAAATGAAAAAAAATCTCAGTTTAGATACGAAAGGGTCGTAACGTCCGGGGTCGAAACGCCATAGGGTCGAAAAATCCCGTGGTGGAACTGTCCGGGATCGATTCACACGGGATCGAATCGACCGGGGTCGAAACGTCCGTGCTCGAACCGACCAGAGTCGAAACGACCTGGTGACGAAACGCCCTTTGGTCGAACTGCCAGGGTCGAACAGTCCGGGGTCGAATCGTCGGGGGTCGAAGTGTCCAACCACCAAATAGAAAAAGATTTTTTGCACAACTAAAGTAAACCAGCTGGGTATATTTTCAGCTCAAACCTAGCGATTTAAGGTGTTACTTTAAAACAAATTAATTCATACTTAATTAACTTAATTTAGCATCAATATTCACATAATTAATATCTGGCGCATACAAAATCCTATTCATTTGACTTAGGCCATGCTTAGCCTAGAAATAATGTTTCGGAGAGCTTTTCCCATGAAAAAAGTAATCTTAAAACATGTATTTTACTCTAAGACCTAACGAATGATGAAACATCCATTTTAAAAAATTGGGTACATTTCTCGAACGATATGGTTGCATGACATACGCTTCGGGTAAAAACTTTTCTTTAAGGTCAAAATATATCAAGTGTAAAGAAATAGCACGGGTAATACGACTTATAAATAGGATCTAGCATAAGAAAGTGCGTGTTATGTCGAAAAAACAAACTGACAACAACTCATTTTGTGCCAAGCTGTTTTGAGTTTATTAGATGAATAGTATACAACGGGAAAAAAGATTGATATAAAGTGGATTGTTACTATTAGAAAAAATGATTGACATAAAATTTATAAGGAGATCAATTTCTCACCATTTTCTTAACAAGCAGCATTGTTCTTATGTTTTTATTTACGTTAAAGGAACATGTGCCTTGAAAACAAATAAACCATATTTTCCACTCTCCCCAAGCCACAATATTCACAAATAATATCTGGCTAAAAATATCCTATTTGTCTTGAACGAATTTCATGCTTAGACTATAAATGAAATGGGTGTTTAGCTAGCTATTTCTAAGAACCAAAGGAATCATGAGGAAAGATATTGTTTTCATGTTTTGATTCACGTGAAAAGAAAGTGAGCCTTGCCAGTTAAAATTTTTAAAATATTAACATTTGTTATTCACGTAGAATATATAGCATGCGTTATTAAAGGAGTTCGAGCATGGTGAAAGAAAGCCATCTATCGATCTGAATGGAAGGATGTGGTTGAGCAGGCCAGGGCCCTACATGGGCTGTAGCTGGAAGGATGTGGTAGAGCAAGCCAGGGCCCTACATGGGCTATAGAGCCACGGATGATAGTGATGATGCTATATTAAAGCAGAAACACCAACATTGATGGCTAATATTTAAATTAATAATATTTTTATTTTTTCTTGACACACATATCGTTGTTTTTATTAAGAAGGGGTTTGATTTATCACTACCCTAATTTCCAAATGCGTTTACATTCATTTTTAAGGAGAATTTAAGACCCAAAACTAAATAAAGTTATTCTTATTGTGCCTACCCCGTAGCGTAGCACGGGTATTTTTGCTTGTTTTCTTATAATTTCGAGTTACTATTAAAACAATCGCTTTTTGGGTGAAATCAGTTCTCGCACTTACCATATTAATGTACTGTTTGTTAAAACACCTCTTAAGACTTCATATGCTGGAGGAGTGTCTTCCTCCAAGAGAAATATTTTCGATATATTTGAACAAAAGTATTTTTTCCCCTACCTGTATATTTGATTCATTGGAATGTGAATTTTCAAATCATGATAAAAATATATGAACAAAGCTTAACATGATTCGACAACTAAGAAAGGCTTACTACAACAGAAAGTTGGGAAAAAAACAAACTAAACAGATGGATCTAGCCAGTAAACATAACACAGTGACATCATCTTACTACAAGTCAAATAATACCTCTTACCGAGGAGCTAACCGTACACAAACATTCAAACTGTTTGCTTCCAAAAGAAAACATTACTTTTTTATTCTGAAAGTGGGGGGAAAATAATCTACGGCACAGAACGTAATGATCTAAGATGTCTTCATAAACACATGTCTAAAAAGACATTAAGGTTTAACCCTGATTACAAGATGGTTGACTGCGTGAATGAAGCAATAAACTTCGATAAGTGTCACGTTTCTCGTATATCTCGTGGGGAATTATTTACTTTCTTTGCGTGTGGTTTAAATAATATTGTAAACATATTTGTTTGTTTCACCTCACTTTCCATTGCTGTGTTTCTCAAACTCTTTCTCACTCTCTCTTCTTCTTCTCTATCTTTTATTCGATTTCTCTCTCTTTCTCACTCTCTCTCTCTCTCTCCCTCCTTCCATCTCTCTGTTTTCTTCTCCTTTTATTTCGCTCTCTTTTTTGTGATGCTAATACCATTTTTTAAAAAAAATCATAATAATATATTGCTTAAAAAGGCGTGGCATTGATTTAATTCAGATCACATAGATTTTAAAAGAGAATGTTATAAATGTATATATATATTTATATTTAACGATATGTTTTGCGGGAAAGTGAGATCACACAAACAAAAAAACATTCAGACACGGTATATTCTACTACCATTCTTCTTTAAACAAATATTTCTTAAATTCAGTTTTCCATTTTCCTAATACAATTATTGTCAACATATTTATCTTTGTGTAATTAGCTATTTCAATATATGTCCTTATGAAGACATAAAATGTGTGATGTAATCTCTGTTCAACCAACAACCTCCATATTACATTAGATCTAGTCAAAGTTTAACGGAATACAATTTTGCCAAGTCCACCAAATGGCGACATTAAAATAACATGGAGCGATGCATTGTATTACAGAAAACCTAAATGTCCAATATTCGAGCACTTGTCATGTCATTGGTTAACATTTTGGGGCCGCCCATACATGACGTCACGAACCTAGGGGGGAAAGGGGGCCCCACATTTTGTGACGAGGGGGAGGGTGATTTTAAGAATTGTGACGTCACGTCAAAACATGCTACCATAAATAAAATGTTCACTTGGAAATTCGATTTCTTACTATTTATTTTATTACTTTTTTTAATGGATTCACGCGTGTTTGGGATATTAGAGTGCAGCCTTACAGTAAATAAAACTAAAATGACGATAAAGTTTTTTGAAATATGCTCATTTTAAAATAGAAAATACAGCTTTGTGATGTCATATTGGAGGGGGGTCTAAGTTTTTGGGACAAAGTGTGACGAGGGGTGGAGTTAAAATCAGTCAAAATCACGCGACGTCACTTATGGTTATGGACGGTCCCTTTCTTGTAAATTTAGAATATGATCGCTTGTTTTTATTGTTTGAAATCGTCGCTATTTCTTTAATTCACAATATTGTAAAATTTTGTAATAATCTCCTTTAACTTTTTATTTTCTGATATTTAGCTAATTTCAAATAGGTTTAATCTACATTAGGCACTTTTATCATTAAAAACTGCTTTGGTGCTAGTAAAATAAATTATAACAAGATAAACCGTGGCGTAGCATGCACCACAGACTTGCTTATCATAGTGCATAAAACGGGGGGGGGGGGGTTAGAGAACGGACATAAACAGCAGCACGAAGTAATAAAAACAAAGCGAGTAATGTGGAGACATGGGCACAGCGGTTGTTGTTACCTGCCCCCCTCCCTTAACTACCATCCCTTGCAAACAGTAAACTGTGATTTTCCTCCTCTAGGGTTTGTTGTGAAATTTATGGACGCACAATTCCCTGCTGCACCGCAAATAGTAAACAAAAGGGAAATAACTCTCGAGGCAATCAACTCTAAAAAGAGGGCAGTGGCTATTGAGACGCTAACGTCTAAATAGCCCACAGGCTATGGAGACGCTAGCGTCTTAATAGCCCACAGGCTATTGAGACGCAAACAAATAAGCAGTGGCGGATTTAGCTATAGGGCAGGGGGGTGTTGGGTCTAAAATGGCGCCCCCTTAAGACTCCCTCAATGAGCACTGAAAAGGTGTCACTAGAGCAGAAAAAAATATTGCTAAACACGAAACCTCTAATCAACCCTTAACGTCGATACGACAGTATTTGCTTGCTAAATATCGTATTTCAAACCTGTAAATTCTGATTTGATCAGTAATGAGCGTCGCCTAGTGGAAAATAATAGAGAACTGTTGAAATGAATGATAAAAGGGACGTTGTTCTTAGCAAAACAAGGTTTGCCATTCAGAGGACACAGATAACACTCTTGCTTTAGTGATGGTAGTTGTAGAAATACTTGCCATTCACGTGAAATGTTATCTTTATGATCAAATATGATTCCACTATAGACAGTCATCTAAAGTTTGAAAAAAAAAAGAACTTTATTTAAGTTATGATGTGCAAATAGATTTAATTCAATCACTTGCATCTGAATTATCGGCGAAAAATTAATAGTGAAGTTAATTCTGCCCAATTCTTATCTTTTTTTATTGTTTAAATAGTTGATATATATAAACTGATCAGATGTTATTTACGTTCAGTTTTAATATCAGGACATGTTGTGGAAAGACTTATAGGCTTTAATAAAGGCATGGATTAACAATTAGGCAAACAAGGCATGTGCCTAGGGCACCAAGCGTTTGGAGTTTGGGAGCACTACAAGCCCTTAAGAAAAATGTGTATATTGTCTCAGTAGCCATGCGTAATCGACATGACATTAAGACTCATCCTAAGATTATAAAAGGTTTATAATGTTTACAAGTTTAAAAGAAGACCAGTCACAGAAGGGCGACACCAGAAGAGAAGCAGAAAACATAGCAAAGAAGATGCACGAATTTGAATTTTCTCTCATGCTTGTCTTGTGGGAAGAAGCGTTACAACATTTTCACAGGGTCAGTCAAGCTCTACAAAATGAGCACGTGAACTTTAATAAGTGTGCTGATTAGTATTCTTCACTATAATTACTATAATAGCAGATCACTTGCCTGAATCTAGAAATGAATTATAAAGTTTAGAAGAACCTGCAAAAGAAAAAACACCAGGTCAACTTTGACCCGTAATCGTAAAAGAAAGTGTTCATGGATGGTGATGCCCCTGAGGTATTTCTGAATGTCAGAGAAAAATTTAATAAATCTACTTTCTATGCCATTGTTGACAAACTTAAGGCAGACATGAGTAGACAAAGACGGGTATATAATGATATAGCAGTTCAATTTTCTTGTTGGGTGGATGTACCATAAACATTTCAAGGACTAATAAATGCTTATTCTGAGTATATGTACAATAATTTAAATACTGAACTACAAAAGTTTCACTTATTTATTATTAAAAGGTTTCTTGCATCACAATCTTAATACAACACGTCCAGTCATGCTGAATTATACAAATCGATAAAGACAACATCAAGTGTCCTTTCCCAAATGTAAAAATCGCCTTGCACATGTTTTAAAATTAATAGTTACATCTGTTCAACTGAAGGCTCTTTTTCTCAGCTGAAAGGTATAAAAAATCAAAGTAGAGGAAACAAAAAAATGGTTCCCAAACATGGCCGGACAAACCCCCTCCCCCATGTCACATTTTCTTACACCCCCTCCCCCCTCTGGAGCGTGTCGTTTTTTTTAGATTAATAAATACACGATTGAAATAAATATACGTTACTATTTTGAAAACATATCTGTTTATATTGTTGATTGTCCTTGACTTTTTCGATGATTTGGAACATTTATTAAATTAGTAGGCTAATAATTAGTATTTACGGATTGCTCTGTTATTAGTAAAATTTGGCGGCGCCCCCCCTGAGA
>MUZC01001244.1:384875-470356 GCA_002072015.1 Radix auricularia | reverse complement strand
CCCCCCCCCCCCACGCAGACAAAGCTAAATCCGCCACTGAAAAAAAGCCAATGAAAATTAAGTAGTCGTCCTTGACTGACATCACGCGCCAAGTGGGGTAAGGGAGGTAGCCATGCAACTGTGACAGTGTGTGAGAAGGTGCTAATTATGATGTCACTTGTAAATGCGCAACTTTAAATAAAACTTCTACAAAAATATTCGATTGTTTGTTATTTCTTAAAGGACGTTATCATTGGCTAACAAAAAAAGATAGTAATAATAAAAAAATCATAACTCCACTTCTATTAAAGGTAGAAAAACAAAACCAATGTTTTTTCGGGAAAAACTCTTTAAAATGATATATTATTTAAACATAGTAGCCTACATTGGCATAAGCCATGCCACAAATCAATTAGCCTAAGGGCCCATCCATACTCAAGCAAAGGGAGGGGTGTCTTCGAAAAATGGCATTTTGCGTATGAATGGATGCGTAAGGGGGAGGGGGAGACGGTCTCAACTGAATGTGTCCTTATGCACATCAAATGTAATTTGCATGATACTAAGCCTGGTAACGTAAACCGCGCAGACGGCATTTGCATTTGTAACTGACTGACTGAGTCAAGACTGATATGCAATAATGTTTCATATTTTAATGCAAACGAAATTTATACTTTTAAATTCAGACCAAACTTTCACACGTAGCTAAATATATATCCGTCTAATTTATATTTCAATTTCTTGAAATTAGTAGATGTTTCTCTTTTGCCCACCGGTGTCTCAGTCGTTACATTATACATAACGGGATTGCGATTTCACTGCTTATATCTTTATATTTTATACGTTTTTGGCCGTCCATGAATGGCGTCATGCGATTTTTACCCCCCCCCCTTTTCCCATTGTCACAAAACTTAACCCCCCCCATTCACAATATGACGTCACAAAGCTCTGATTGCTACCCCCCCCCCCCAAAATTACCACGTTTCAATTAACATTTTTGTCATAGAAATATGTAATATGTATTTAGTGTAAGTCTTCACTCTCTCTAAGTCTAATATCGTTAACACGTGTGAAGCCATTGAAAATGTAATTAAATAAAGTGTGAGTAATCAAGTGGAACTTTTATTTCAAGTAGCGCATTTTGATTTCTTAAACTCCGCCCCGCCCCCTTGTCTTACATCATCATTTATACGTTACCCTTCTTCGCCCCACCCACAGGCGCGTGACATCGTGTATGAACGGCCCCTTCATGCATTGATGAAGACAATAAAATTAGAATTTTCTATTACTTCTATTACTCTATTGTATTTTTTCAATAAATCATAAATCGACATGAAAAACACACTGTTACATTTAAATATGTATTTACTGTAAGTTGTAAGGCAATCGAATATTTTTGTAGAAGTTTTATTTAAAGTTGCGCATTTACATATGACATCATATTTAACACCCTCTCACACACTGTTACAAATGCATAACCCCCTCCCTTACCCCACTTGGCGCATGGTGTCAGTCAAGGACGACCCCAACCTTAAATACGCCAACCTTAAATACTTAATTTTCTTTGGCTTATTTTGTTTGCGTCTTAATAGCCTGTGGGCTATTAAGACGCTAGCGTCTCGATTATTCGATAGCCTGTTGGCTATTAAGACGTTAGCGTCTCAATAGCCACTGCCACCCCTAAATACGCCAAGCTTAAATACTTATTTTTCATTGGCTTATTTTGTTTGGGTCTCAATAGCCTGTGGGCTATTAAGACGCTAGCGTCTCGATAGCCTGTGGGTTATTAAGACGTTAGCGTCTCAATAGCCACTGCCAAATATTTATTATTTTTTAAAATTTGGAAGTCCAAAATAATTAAAATGAATGCGAAAGCATTAAATTTAAGTTGCCACTTTTCAGTGTTTTCCCAAGTTTTTAATGCATGTGGGAATTTTAGCCCATTTTGGATTTTTTTTACTCCTGCCTGGGAAAATCTGGCACTAAGACTTCGCAACACTGGCCCAGCGCTCACTCTCTTTGTCCCTGCTGAGGTGATGAGATCAACATCTGTGCGTGTGCTTAGATTCGTTATTTCATTAAGGAGCCAACATTCAGAAATCCAGATAAAGTAAGAACGAACTCAATTATCGTCTAAACACACAGTCATAATGTTATTATATGCCGCATTACGAATTTAATAATTAAAGGCTTAGTCAGTTATTATCTGTTGAATTTATTTGTCTCGGTTAAAGAACCGTACGAATACAATTAAGTATTTTACATTTTATTATCGTTATATAATACGATACTAGTTGCCATCTGTCGAATGGATTAACCTAATTAAAATATTAACTATCTATTGTTCATTCTGTGTGCACCAGTAACGAATATATATGAAATCATTGTTATTTTATGAATAGCAATGAATAGTATACAATATTAATAATAATAATCTCAATAAGCTAAATGGATTAAGTACAGATACATTGAATTAATATAGGTCACTGTAAATAACTTAATATATAAGGACCCATATAGGTGAACCAAGTTGGTCTACACCTATAATAATAATTTAAAATATTATTTGCCATTGTATTATATTGTTTTATGAGTATTATGGTTCCCCTTTTGACACCTTGCTCTGAAGGCTCGGATGTCACATGAGGGACACCTAATAATTAAACACAGATAAACTACAGAAGTTTCTACCTTATTTTGTAGAATCTGGTCCATGGTTACCTGCAAGCCCAGATAAACACATCTTACTCGACCGGCACCAGATGAGAGTGTTGTTGCAGAGTCCATCAGGCCAAGGAAAAGACTACCTTTGGAAGCCCTGAGGCTCACACATCATGCAAGTCTTGACACAGTCATCCTCGTACCCGGCTGATGCCGATCCACCACTCTTAAGTGAGGATCAAAGCTTATTAGCCACGACAACTCTCGTGCTAACCGAAACCTGAAGACTCCGCGTTTTCAGAAGTCGCTTATAAAAATAAGCGAATATTCATACTCTCTTTCGAGACAACCATCTATAGACACTCAACAGTGGAGTCAGCCTGACCCAGAGAATCAGCACCCCTGAGCCATCTATAGTCACCATACAGTGGAGTCGGCCTGACCCAGAGGATCAGCACCATTGAGACATCTATAGTCACTATACAGTGGAGTCGGCCTGACCCAGAGGATCAGCACCATTGAGCAATCTATAGTCACCATACAGTGGAGTCGGCCTGATCCAGAGAATCAGCACCACTGAGACATCTATAGTCACCATACAGTGGAGTCGGCCTGACCCAGTGAATCAGCACCATTGAGCAATCTATAGTCACCATACAGTGGAGTCGGCCTGATCCAGAGAATCAGCACCCCTGAGCCATCTACACCAGTAACCATACAGTGGAGTCAGCCTGACCCAGAGGATCAGCACCACTGAGCCATCTATATATAGTAGTGTGCACACCCACACCGCGCCGCACCATGTGCATCGCACTGAGATGCACTGGGTAAGAAAGAGGAAAGGAAGTGGAGAGAGAGAGTGATTGTTGGGTGTGCCATTGCATGTTTTCATGAGTGTTAAATAAAAGTTGTTCAAACCAGTGCTTTAGTCCCAAATTATTTAACCTGTAGCAAATTTAAGCCGCCACTCGACTACAGATTGGCGTCGTCGGCAGGATATTCATAGAGGTGAGAATAGTGGTTAACACAATGGAACATCAACAGTTGCAGTTCACTTGTCTGCCCAAGCTATCCAGGTTCACGGGTGAGAGCTAAGCAGAACCATTCGTCAGAGAGGCACGGCTGTTATTACAATTACAGCCCGTGCCCCTGCCTACGCAGTTACCTGGATCCTTGACGAATGGAGAGGCATGCCCGCCAGGAAGTGATCGATAGTCACCTGCCGAGATAAACACTCTTGAGAACCTGCTGTGTCTCCTATTACAAAGATGGGGTCAGCAGAGAGACGCCACCACCCCTTCTCAACGCTCAATGAAAGAGAACCTCTCATACGTCGCAGCCACTGCCAAGCCACAGACCTATGCGACTCCCGACCTCACTTAGCTTACGCAACACCTACTGGCTTACATCAACCAGCAGGAAGCAGCTGTGGAAGATCGGCTCCACCTGTCAATACAACAGCACCGAGTGGACATGGACGCTAACGGTGTCCACTGTCCACGAGCACCCAGACATCCCAAGTTCAACAAGCGGAGATCCCGTCACCGACAAAATGTATGTCTGAGGTATGATAGAAAGGGCCATGTTGAGGTTGAGTGCCCTGCTAAGAGGAAATACCTCGCTCACCACCACGACTCACCTCCATTCCTGACAACCCCAGGTCGACCTGGCTACCAGGAAACAGCGGCCCAGACAGCGTCAACTTTTTCGACTCAAAAAGTTGGCAAGGACCTGTCGACTAGGCTCAACACACATAACTGGCAGAACCCAACGTAGAAGCCACATTGTGTGAGGCGCAGCAGGTCACCTCATACACATAGGCGCAGTGAGGACACTCACTGTGAAACGGCCTACCACGGCGAGATAAAGAATGGCCAACCAAGCGCTGTAACCCTTCGACTCAGTGTGGATTCAACAGTGGATCTAAAAATCAAGAGATACCACGGAGCACTAAGACAATCCAGCAGATAGATGACCTTCAGCGACCATTCCCCACAGAAGAGTACTTCAACTGCAAGGCAAAGCATGTGCGGGTGCCGCCAGCTGGCAACAGTAAAAAAACACAAGGGATTCTCACATAGGCCTTATTCGACCCAGGAGACAGGGATACCGGCCTAGGAAGAATCCCTGGCCTGCTGGTAAAAAAAACCAACAGCTTTACACCAGCTACCACGGTATTTAGAGAACCTGTCACGTCCAACTGGGTTCAAGACAGGGATTACCAGGGTCACGAACCCAAAGGTCAAACAGCTGTGATAACACTAACTCATCAGGTCAGCAACAAGCCACAGGGTACTACGCCACCAGAAGACTTTGGCCCATGACACTGACCACGCAGGTCAGCCCAAATCGCCAGTTGTGTAAATTACAGCAGAGCGCCGACGTCACTGTATGAGAACCCAGAAACACTATAATGTACCACATGATTAACGACTTAGGGACAATCTAGCGGGATCTATTCATGGACATTACGATTTTTGTCTGTTTTTCGTTACATGCTTTATTTAATTTTAACTAATGTAGATCATAAAATGTTATTTCACTATACTATATGTTTATTATTGTTCAGTTTCATACAGATGTTAATAGTGATAGCTCACAAAATTTATTTGTAGATTACACCACCGAGGGCGCTGGGATTCAATGGCCTGGGGTGAATGTAGTAGTGTGCATACACACACCGCGCCGCACCATGTGCATCGCACCGAGATGCACTGGGTATGAAGGAGGAAAGGAAGTGGAGATAGAGAGAGAGAGAGAGAGAGAGAGAGAGAGAGTGACGGTTGTTTGTGCCATGGCGTGCTTTCATTAGTGTTAAATAAAAGTTGTTCAAACCAGTGCTTTAGTCCCACATTATTAAACCTGTAGCAAATTTAAGCCTCCACTCGGCTACATATAGTCACCATACAGTGGAGTCAGCACGACCCTGAGGATCAGCGCTACTGAGCAAAGTCCAGAACCACACCTCGAGGCCACCATCTGGAAGGATCAAGTACAGCACCTCGCAAGGAAACCAAGGTCTTAACATTTAAGTATCCTAAAATTGAATATTGGTTATAATAGGCAGAACGCCTGATGATGATATTGCAGTCATGAGTCATAGGGACTTTATAAAGACTAACTTTAACACATAGTCAAAAGAGACTTTTATTAGATTAATTTCATTGCATAGTATTAGAATGAGCCTGGAATAAGGCAGCTAGTTATATAATACATAAATTAATGATTCTTGATAGAATCTATGTAAATAGTGTAAATAAAATTCTATTTAATTTAACTGTACATTATTCTTGTTTGTTGTTTATCAATTGAGAGATCACTAAAGTGTATCCTTGTGTGCGAGAAGATAATTACTATAACAAGTATTATTATTCCCTGGACAACGAACCAAAAGTACAGTAAGACACATCTTTATCGCCACAGGGTTATCCTGTTCGAAAAAAATGGGGAAAAGAAAAGGTATAAAAAACACACTTAATTTTCTTCTAAATATTGTTCCATCTGGGAATTGAACCCAGAACGAGTGAAAGGCGTACGTGATAGATTAAACTATTAAAACCCGCATGAGTATTCCCGTTAATAAATAGAGGTATTAAAAAAGAATTTAAAAAAACCACGTTTTTATAAGTGGACTAAAAAGAAAAAAACAATTTAAAACGTATAAGTTAAAGTATTTTCATTTGATATGACTATCAACGTTGGGCTGGTGCTTATGAGGTTTTACATATGCAGTTCACGCATTCTCTCACTTGTAGATCTCTCTTCTGCCTTCCAAATTATAAATCTTTATTTTTTATACCAAACACCTATCTTTGTATAGTATTTCTAAATTAGAGTGGGATTTTGAAGCACCCGCCCCACGTTTATAATAATAATAATAATAAAATGATAATTTATATAGCGCTGTATCCCAGCAAGGAGCCGGGCTCACAGCGCTTTACATGGAGATAACAAAACATATATTAATTAAATAAACATCATATCACAATAACCACATAAATGACAATACGTTAAATATGAGCTATGTTAATCATTAAAAGAAATGTTGTTTCATTAATTTTGATAATAAAATTTAAAAAGGTGTGTCTTAAGGGCAGTCTTGAACTAGTAGTTGAAATACTATGGATGTGTAATGGTCGAGAATTCCATTGTTTGGCTGCACAAAAAGAGAATGACATGTCGCCAAATGTTTTAGTTCGTGTCTTAGGAACACAGAGAATGCGTGTATCTGCAGAAGAGCGTAGCTGACGTTTTGGTGAGTAGACAGACAAACGTTCAGTAAGATAGTTAGAAAAGAAGCTGTGACACAGAACGGCCAGTTTGTAATCAATTCGGGTTGTATGGGTAGCCAATGAAGTGAGTAAAGTAGCGGAGTAACATGGTCATGTTTTTTTGCCATTAGAACTAATCTGGCAGCTGAATTTTGAACTCTCTGTAGTCTTTCAATGAATTGTTTTGGCGCACCTGACAGAAGAGAATTTCAGTAATCAATACGAGCTAGAACACAGACTAAAGTTTTTGTTGCACCATCTGTTTAGTAATGACGGATTGAACTGATCTGACGAATGGCAGTATAGGCAGAGCGACAGATGTGATTGATGAAGTTGTTGGTAGACATGTTGTCAGAAATAATGTGGCCAAGATTCCTAGTCGATGTTTTGAGCAGTATATCACAACTAGTCACCTAAATAGAATTCAGAAGAGTCAAAGTACTGCGTAATTTATTATTACAGAATAGCGGTGCTTCTGTCTCATAATCATTCAGTTTGAGCTTGCTTAAAATCATCCAAGACTTTATCTCTCCAACACCAATACACTCCTGCATCTATTGGACAGTGAAGTCAATATCAGAGGGATCAGTGTTATAGTAAAGTTGAGTATCATCTGCAAATGATTGGCGTTTAACTGAATGCTTTTCGAGCTTTTTAGTCATATCTAAGACTATCAGAAGTTGTAAAGTATGTTTTCCCATAAAAGGTTATAGCTATATTTTTGCAGCTCCATAATGGAATGCATGCTCAGGTCAAGGACAATGGAGAGGCCTCTGACCCCTTCCCCGGTAATATGTTTTGTAAAGTAAGTTAGCCCAACAATTTTAGTATCATGTTCTCAGCCATACTTACAGGGGCCTTCAGGGATAGCAATTAAGAATTGAATTGTAGGTGAGGCACTTATGATTGCTTGTTACATCTAAGGAGGCTTAAAGCAAAACAAAAGTCAAGTCACAAACTATACTTGATTTTCTTTTTTGCGGACTATTTTGCATTATACGCTCGCCTAGAACTGAGAATTAGCGTTAGCACATTTTACAGTATGAGTCCAAAATATGGACTCATCATCAATTCTTTACAAGCCAGCCCCAGGCAAATCAAACACTGAACCTAATATAATCATCAATCTAAACAAAATCAACGCAGTAAACCACTTTTCTGACCCTGGTAGATAATTTTCTATACATTGATGATGAGGGGCAAAGCCAGTGCAGCATTTGGCACTCTGTTTGACAGTTTACTGAACAGAGGGAGAATCAGCATTAAACATGCTCATTTTAAAAGTATACAGAGTCCCCTACTTTACTATACGAATGTTGAACATGGAACGTATACCGTATACCCAAGCCTTGCAAGGTTGCTAAATAAATTTAACACCAAAAGCCTGAGAAAAATTCTCAACATAAAATGTCACGAAAACGTTTTTAAAAAGTATAATTTTGAGTTTTTTGTGACGAAGCTTTGTTGGTTTTGGCCTTCATTTATTTTATTACCTTCAACGCTTATCCCAGTTAAAGACATTATTTACCAGTACACCCCCCCCCCCCCCAGATAGTATTCGCTTGCGTGACCTAGACATTTCTTGTTTAAAACAATTGGATAACATTTTATTTAGATATTTGGTTTCGACGGATAATCACAGATGCTTAGTAATCTCACTCAATTAGGCTGATATTCGTATCTTATCTAAACAGACGCTCTTTCTATGCAGAAGATAATTGCGTCCACAGACCATGACGGATGATCTGTTGGCAAGTGATGCAGCGGTCACAGGCCACGGCTATGAGGGTTCCACGCATTACCCAGCCGCCATAACTAGACTAGTGTTAGGTACCCATTCGGAGCTCTGGGCCCCGGGAACAAATCCTAGCCTTATCATGGATTCGAACCCGTGACCATCAGTACGCCAGTAGAGCGCGCTGCCACTCGACCACCTTGCACAGTTCTTCTATGAATAAAAGTCAATAACTCAAAACATACACTTTTTTTTTCGTTTCTGTAACAAATTTAACATCGCTAAGAGTTGGCTAAATCTGTTTACTGTCAAGTAATTATATTATGGTTCGGGTTGCTCAAGTATGTTTTGCCCACTTCTTAAACATCTTTTTTCAGAATTTCCTTTTAAGTACTTAAAGTAAATAAAAAATTATTTACTTAAATCTTTAATTTAGAACAGTCATACAGATTATGCTACTGTATTTAGATATTTTCAATATATAAATTACATTTTAAAAATCTTTCAGTGTTAATATAATTTCTGAATTTCGACCTTTTATCAAACATGTTTACGAATACATTGAACAGAAAAATAGCGAAAAAAATTATTAATTTTAAAAAAGTAATGTTTAGTATTAATATTCAGATCGGTGTTTAAAGTCAACATCTGAAACGATTAAAAATAATCATCTGAAGTTAATATTAGCATTAAAATATGTTTACTCTCCCTTACGTTATAATTTGATGTATGATCTTGTAATGGAAGGAGTCTCTCACAAGACAAAAAGCCCAAACATTTGTAGTTTATGGCCAATTATTGTCTTTACAAACCGCGATTGTCGTTTTATGTTCTAATTCTTCGGAGCTAATTTGATGGAGTTATCATATGACATTGCTTACCACATTACAACTGTTAAAGAAATTTCCTCACCTTTATATTGGATTTTAATGAAGACATCATAAAGCTAGAAGTTGGATGATGTTGTCGTTTCTCGGAGTAATTTGTCTTGTTTAATGAATAACATAAATAAATAAATTTGATTTTCAAAAAGATAATTATTACTTTGAAAAATAAGTATAGTATTATTTTTAAAAATTGAATTTGTCTAATTGCCATTGCATTTGGTTTTACACTAATATTGTGACTATTTTTAATTCATTACCTTTGTTAACATAACTTATTTAACTTATACTAGCGTGTTAACTTTATTAATTTCTAATAAGAATGTAGGATTAGGCACAAATCATAGATAAGTCTATGCTTATTTTTTTTATTCAATATTCTTATTGTTTATTGAATGATTTCCGCTTCATTTATAAAATCTGTGTCGATCGTTGGGTTAGAGTTAATTTCCAGTTTTTAGGTCCAAGGTTGCGTTCGCGAAATGCTTGACGGATAACATCAAATAATTATGTGACCAACAATTCCTTCGGACAGTTATCCTGGTTATAAATTAAATGTCAACTTGATGGTCATTAAAAAACTTCACATAAAACATTTTTATCACTCTATGACCGAAGATACCATATGTTATTAATGAAAATATGTTACTACTATTACGGGAAAGAAATTGTTGCAGCCAAGAAGAATTTTTATATTGGATACTATTTCCGTCCCGACAGTCAAAGTAAATTAAATTGTCATAATTAGAAGTCCAGCAATCTTGTAGTGGGAGATACAAACACATTACTGGAAAGACGAATATATACTATATTGAATTATATTTTATGTAGAGAGGAGCATTACAACGTCAAACTTTTAAATGGTGTAAAAGACAGGGAATGTATTTTATTATAAGTTTTTTTATGGGCGAAAAAAATGAGGAACGAAAACGATGTTTCTAAGAAGACACACATTTGTGTATTTTTGTGAAACGTTTTTTCCAATTAAATCTTAAAATTATTCTAGGTGGTGCGGTTGGGAGGGGCCACCCTGGGTGACACCATCAGGGGGGATGACACAAAAATGTCCTTTATTTGGCACTGAAAAACTCAGGGGAGTTCTTTGGTTAAGGGGGTGACACCATGAGTTACCACCCCGGGTGACACCAACCGAGTGATGTAACTTAGTCTTTAGATACGGTAACTATTTGTGTTTCTTTTTTGTTATTTCAATAGGTTTTTAATTAGTTTTTTCATACTCTCATTCATTGGTATAAACATGTTTTAGCAAACTTTAATCTAAAACTCAAATTTTCTTTAAAAATCTTAATGATAACATCCGCAATATAATTACAACGTCCCACACAATAATGATTATTATCAAAATCAGTAACAACCAAACAGATGAGGACTAAAGAATTATTTGGTCGCTGAATTTTCGAGATAAATAAAAATGCATTTAATGTGAGTAATCTATCTGAGCTATCCAATGTACACGTGGTTTGCAGTCCTAAGTATAGTCAACTATTCCCTAAACCGTACTCGCCTCTGGCCGTCTATTACCGTCTCTCACTTTGAGCTTGTCCGTGTCCTTCAGTCTGGATCTGACCTTACATAGATACTTTATATCGTTCAAAACATCGGTGTCACATTTTCGTATTACTTGAGCATCATTGTTTTTCAGTTAAGGTGTCTGTTATTTTTAAACAACGTTGGGCAACTAGCCATCTTTAAATATATTTTTCTAGGGGCTCGTACGTCCATTGCTTCTGACAAAGAGTATGATTTGTGAATTTTAAATTATCTTACACAAATGCACATAAGTAAAATACAAAATATATTTTAAGTCATAAATAACAATGCATAACTCATTCATAATTGAATTAAATTAAGTTAGAAGGTTTTTTTTAACGTCGAATACTTTATTTTGAAACAAATTCTCTCTCGTCGGAGATTTTATGTTAGCGAAGACTTTATTTTGTAATAACGGCGTTGCAGCCTAACCCCTAAAATAGTGGTGAAGTCGCAGCAGGGATTTAAATAGAGTAAGCTATAGTTTTAAAAGAATATATAACATAAGAAATAAAATGGCTTCGCCTGTACCCAAATGTGCGGTTCAGTTAATGTTTAAAGTAAACCTAGCAAAGCTGTGACATTACTTAACGCTACCCGTTCCTCATCCCACTTGGTCGCATACTCTTTTCTTTACATTGCGTCATACATTTTTTGGACTCTGCAAACCTGCGCCTCAAATTGAAATTAAAAGTAAAATCTAAATTACACAACGGGACATATAATTTATATACATACTAATGTATTACTCGTCAAGAATGACGGGAGTTTTGAAAATTGGTAAAAGCAAAGAGACGATGCGCCATTTTTATGGCATTATTGCCGCCATCTTTTGTTGTCAACCCGTGACAAAGATGGCGGCGAAAATAGTTAATAAAATAATTAAATAAGGTTCTGTCAGACAGAAAAAAATTAAGAAAAAAGTTGAAAAAAAAAGAGTAAAAATTTGAGGGAAAATAAAAACTGAATGAAAGCCCAACCATAACGAAAATAAACATTGTTACTCATAGTCTATAAAATTCGGGCTGTAAAAATCGGCATTCACCACCCAGAGTTTTACCCCAAAAATTAATCAAGTCAAACTTACTGCGTCTGTGTAAGTAAAAGTTAAAAAGGCCGGATGTGATATTACATCATTTTATCAACCATGGCAACGTCATTAAAGTAGTAATTAAAAATAATACAACTAAACCAAACCCTAAACCTATCCCTACGCCTGAACCTAAACCTAAACCTAGCCCTAAACATATCCGTAAACTTAACCCTTAAACTGTCCATACACATATCCATAAACCTAACCCTAAACCTAAATCTAACCCTAAACCTATTCCTAAACCTAACCCTAAACCTACCCCCAACCCTAAACCCATTCCTAAACCTAAAACTAAACAAAAACTCAACCCTCAACCTATCCCTAAACCTGAACCGAAAGTTAAAATAGCCCTACACCTATTCCTAAACCTAATCCTATCCCTAAACCTAAAACCATCCCTTAACATATAGCTAAACCTAACCCTTAACATATCTCTAAACTAAATCTAACTCTAAACCTATCACTAAACTTAATTCTAAAACTATCCCTAAACCTTACCCTTAAACCATCCCTAAACCTAAAACTATCCCTATTCTTAAACATATTCCTAAACCTAACCCTAAACATAAACCTAACCCTAAACTTAAACCTATCCCTAAACCTATCCCTAAACCTATCCCTAAACCTATCCCTAAACATATCCCTAAACCTATCCCTAAACCTATCCCTGACCTAACCCTAAACCTAACCCTAAAGTTATCCCTTAACCGTTCCTGAACATATCTCTAAGCCTAACTATACACCTATCACTAACCCTAAACCTAGCCTTGAACCTAAAACTATATCTAAACCAATCCTAAAACTATCCCTAAATATATCCCTAAACCTAATTCTAAACCTATCCCTAAGCCTAGACCTATTCCTAAACCTTAACCTAGCCATAAACCTAACACAAAACCTATCCCTTAACCTAACCTAAACCTATCCCTAAACTTATCCCTAATCATAAACCAACCATTAAACTAACCCTAAACCTAACACTAAGCCTGAACCTATCCCTAACCCTAAAGCTTTCCCTAATCCTAAATCTTACCCTAAACGTAACCCTAAACCTAACCATAAACCTATCCCTGAACCTAACACTAAACATATCCCTAAACCTAACCCTAACAACTAACACGTAAACTTATAGACCAACCTAAAACCACATGAATAAAATTTATCGATAATAAAAAAAACCCTAAAAACCAAGTTTTTTTATACTATAAATCCTTTATATACGAGACATAGCTATATAAATATTCATTATATACGCATGGCAAAACAATCCGAAAATACTAAATTCTAGTTATGTCTCGTAAAACTTGTTTAATATAATGCGCACCGATCGTGAATATATTTTTAAAAAGTATTGTCAATATAATCCTTATTGCGCGACAGGAAAGGTTGTTGAACAGAATACGCACCACGCCACTCTATCTCAAAAATTAACTTGATACATAGAGATAAATAAAATAATTTAAAAACTCAGTAATTCCATTAAAGGTACTTTCAATTTATCTGAAATTTTGATACCTATACGAGTCTGCCTGCAAAATTTTAGCTCGCTAGCTTACGAGGTAACGGGTTAAAAAATCGATCCAAAGTTTTTTCGGCAAGCAAGCACTCAGAAAACACAAGTTAATATAAAGTATTTAATTTAAAAAAATAGTTACACTTATATTATCCTCCCTATAAATTATCGTTGGAAGCTATAAAAAGTACACATTTTCCACTATATAACTTATGTCGGAAGAATACAATATTGCTTTCCTTTCCTCTTTTTATTTTACTTACATCGTTTTATTAACTTGCTTTCCATTTTGTTTATTTGTCCTTTGCTCTTTTTGTCCGTCCGCAAACATTCAGATTTGCCAACGTAAAATTAAATCACTTTTGATGGTCCCAGAGATCTAAAATTTTTACCACAGATAGATCTTGGATGACCATGCAAAGTTTTAAAATTTCAAATCGATCGAATATACCGTTATTAAATTAATGCACTTTAAGTGTATCTTTATATAGAATAAACTCGAAGTTAGTTCAGCAATGTTTTACTTGGTGCTGTTGACATGCACGTGACAAGTTCACCCAGGGACCACATCCCCGTGATATTAAAACGTTTGGCAGGTGCTTATGAGGCGTTTGGTGTAAAAATAAACGGAGGGAATTTTTTTTTTTTTTTAAACACGTTTTTATACGTGGACTAAAAAGAAAAGAATAAATAAAGGTAAAAAAGGATTTTTAAAAACCACTTTTTATAAGTGGACTATAAAGAAGAAAATAAATTAAAAGTAATAAGTTCAATTATTTTAGTTTGATTTGACTAAAAACGTAGGGCAGATGCTTCAAAATCCCATTCTAATTTAGAAATACAAGACAAAGACAGTTGTTTGGTATAAACATTAAATATTTATAATTTAGAAGGCAAAATAGAGATTTATAAGGGAGAGAATGAGGGAATCGCATATTTAAAAAAAAACCTCATAAGCCCACGCCCTACGTGTTTAGTCAAATTAAACTAAAGTACGTGAACTTATTAGTTTTCATTTATTTTCTTCTTTCTATTCCACTTATTAAAACGTGGTTTTAAAAAATAATTTTTTACCTTTATTTATTTAATTTAAAATATAGTCGTATGAATACAAAATTTTATTCCCGGAAATACGCCTTGCTCTGCCATATCAACAATGTAAATGATTGAGCCCACCGCTCTTCTTCTTTTAGCCAAAAATAAATATTTTACAGCTGAACTCTAGTAATTTTGAAAAAATGCACATCAGAAAAAAAAATTAGATCTATCTAGATCTAGACTAATACTAACTATTACAGTACTATCATTTATCTTATTTACATTTATTTTTTGGTAGTGAGTATAGCCTCGTCAAAACGACCCAATATGCGGCTGCATACGCGCTCGTCCACTTCCGGTTATTGCTATTCTTAGTAACATTGTTTATAAAATGATGTTTATAAAATTGAAGAGTTACAAGTATTCACTGCGCCTTTCATTGAACCTCCGATTCTATATGTGCATTCAAACAATCTCTAAAATCTATCACTAAACCTAACCCAAAACCCTAAAAACTATCACTAAACCTAACCCAACCCTAAATAATATCACTAAACCTAACCCAAACCCTAAAAGCTATCACTAAACCTAACCCAAACCCTAAAAACTATCACTAAACCTAACCCAAACCCTAATAACTATCACTTAACGTAACCCTAAAGTCTATCCCTAAGCCTAACATCAAAACAAACCATTTTAAAAAAAAATCTTATTCATAATCAATTCATGTAGTATTGTTTGAAAAAAAAAAAAAAATAGGCATCAATAAGAAATCGAACCCCGGACCTGCGATGTAGCGTACTATCGTACTATCAATATGACCACACAGCAACACATTCATCGATGAAATTTTTAACCTTATAAAAAAAGTATTACTAAGAATAGCAATAACCGGAAGTAAACGAGCGCGTATGCAGCCGCATATTGGGTCGTTTTGACGAGGCTATACTCACTACCTTATTTTATTCATTTATTTCTATATTGAACAATTTTATGGCACGTTCGGAAAGAGTTATTTTGGTGCATTAATTTTTTTAAGGCTTTTCTTTAGAGGTGTGCTTTTTTCCAGAATTATTAGCGTTACGGACAGACGGGAATACATATCAAAATACGCATATAGATATATATTTTAATTTTCTTTTGTGATATAAATTCATTATTATTTTCATAATTCTCATCCCCAGACTTATCGAAAATTCTACTTAAAAAAGTTTCACTCAAAAATACTTATTCTACATTGTATCAAATTTGATAAATAAATGTTCTTTCGTGTGCATTATGTGTGTGTGTTATCATGCAACACGCCCCGAAGTGAAGGAGAGCAGTGAATTAGAGCTCCTCACGGTGGCAATTAAAGAAGGGCGATAAGTTTGTCTGGGGAATTATTTTATAAGATCATTTTTTAAATTGAGAAATGACCGGAAATGAAGGAGTTCATTATCAAGTCATAATTAATCATACACGAAGCATGCCCTAAATTGCAATTAGAACAGTTTGTTCACTGAAGGAGGATAACTGTATCGAAATATTAGCGAACAACTTTCACGAGTAATGTTTCCTTTTTGGATTATTCCCAATACAACATAACATATTCATATGCTTTTATCATATTCATAAATACTCAAGTTTGAGTTAAAATCTCGAAGGTGCTCATCAGTTTTCCTTTAATTGCACGTTAATTATATTTATTCAATGCAAAAATGTTGCAAAAAAAATAAAATTATAATAATTTTAATTATATACAAGTTCATTATTTAATTATCAGCTGATCATTGAAAACAATTTAACGTTGCTAACAACAACACATTCCTGGATAACATAAAACGTTTATACTTATGCAAATATTTATCCCTTGTTAAA
This sequence comes from Radix auricularia, assembly GCA_002072015.1. Taxonomy (NCBI): domain Eukaryota; kingdom Metazoa; phylum Mollusca; class Gastropoda; family Lymnaeidae; genus Radix; species Radix auricularia. The sequence continues at coordinate 453,774 of MUZC01001244.1, read as the reverse complement.
TACAACGAGACAGATCAAGCATGAATGAAACCTTTATATTGAATTAGGAATAATTATGAATGCATAAATAAAAGAAAAGGAATATATAAGAGTGTTAAAATACCTGGCTATTACCAGCAATAAAAAGTGTAAATATTGTATGATCAAGCTTTCTACGTTTTGTCTGTAATCCCACCCAATATAAGTATGTGTGACGTTCAGACCATCAAAACGACTGTATTACGCGCTAGTTCCTCTATCAAGCACACCATGCGAAAAAATTCAGCGATTTCACAAAATCTATAAAGAAAATGTAAACAAATTGAAAGAATAAATATTTAAAAATTATTCTATGTACCCACCGGGAATAAGAAAACAAAAGAAATACTACTCCATTAGCTAGCAAACTGAACCGAACAACAGTCACCACTAACGTTAAGTCCCCTATTCAAACAACACTGATCTATGGGGTAAGTGAAGCAGCCTTTACAGTTTTCTATAATAACGGCAGATGAGGGGGTTGTGTGGTTAGCTAAATGCACAACAATTAACGTGAATGAGTTTTATTTGCACATACAATATGGATACTTTCATCTTCTTTTACAGATACCAACATTTAACCGAACAAATGACAAATTGAAGTTATAAGCAACTGCGATTGCAGCAGCTGCTCTTCAAACATGTGTTCTTAATGTATAGCAGTAAAATTTGATTTGGCAACGTGTGCTTGGGTCGTTAATTTTTATGCTAAAACATTGTAATACAATTAAACATACTCATTCCTGAATAAATCATTTGATGTAAAGTTAAGCAAGCTTTATGTATTTATGAAAAAAGGAAGTGGAAATTCTTAAATAATTTTTTTTTTCATTCTGAGAACTCTCCGTTAATTATAAGACCGTGTTATTTAAGGATAATCGAGTTTTGTCAATATTAGTCAAAGTCAAGATTAGTAAATTTTAGTCAATGTTGACATTCCGGAGTTGAATTCATAGAGTTACAGTTCTGGGTAGCTGGAATCAAGATGAGGTTGGTGGCATGATATAAAACTAGGGTATAAAAACAACAGACAAAAACTGAAACCTTAAAATGAACGGACTCATTGGATTCTGCTATTGCAATTGTACACTTTCATAATGAAGATCTATGAAGTATTCGATATTTGAAAAAAATCGTCATTCACAGATTTTACAAATTACCATTAAGAATTGTTTTAATTTGAACAATACTGAAAAAATGTGTTTGATCTTTTCTTAATACTTATAAAACTGAAAAGAAAATAAGATTTTATTTTTTTAAAAAACATTTTCAGAATAAATGCACCCAAAAGTTTCAACAATTAAAATATGCCTTGAGAAAAACATTAAGAGATAAAAATGTTTTTTAAAAATATGTATTGTGTTCTAAAGATATATCATTAAACTTACATACTTTTATAAGTGAATTGTTACAATATTTTCAGGTAAAATGTTTATTCATTTACCACAAATCTCATCCCATGAATCGTCACAACAGTTTCCAAAACCTATCAAAGAACAGTAACAAGTTTGACAACAATGGTCACTAAACAATACCAGAGTGATCTCCCGTTTCAAGACGAAAGCGCCAGACTTCGACAAGGTGCTGTTCTTATATCTGATGACGCTAATGCGCCATTTGACGTCTGTCTCCTCCTGAAAGTACCCCGGGTGCATGACCACCGGTGTCACGAAATAAAGTATCCCCCAAATGAAGTCTCCACCCGGAGCGGTTATTTTAAAACAAAGTCGCCCCCGGAGAAAATTTTTAAAATGAAGTCCTCCCCTTAATTATCAGATATTATAAAAAATTGATTTATTAAGCTTTATGAATTACAACATAATTTGTATTTGTTCTACATGCATTTGTGTACGATTATTTGGAATTCAACAATCATAAGCTTAGTCAGGGGTTAGCATTTTATAAGTAAAGATGGTGTATGCCCATTTGTTCATATATTCAGGGGTGGTTAATTGCCAAGAGTTATTTAAAATAATAACAGGCAAATAAAAATAAATATATTAGGTGATTAATTAATACGCGAACGTTGCATCGAAGTCCTTCTTAGCTTTTATGAGTGGCACGAGTTGTTAGAATTTAAACGAACGTTGCTATTTATTTGTGAGCATTATAATTATTAAAAATAGTATTAGTCTTCTATCGGTAGCGTTTACTAATTTTAAAGCAGAATAATTAGCAAATTCAAGTAGCCAAGGTTTGTGAATTAAAAGAAAAAAATAGGGTTACTTTTAAAATATAATAAAAAAGCTTTTAAATGGGATTAATTTTTTGTGTAGCCGTCTCAAGAAACGCAGCAAATGATAAAACTTAGACACAAAAAAATTAGGTCACAAGTTTAAACAATGAGTGTCGTAGCTAGGGTTGGAGTCACCCGATACGTTAAATACTGTAAGTACTGTAAATATATTGGTTGAGGTGAGGCGCACGCTTAGCTAGTTTGAAATTCGCGTTCCGCTGAATTAAATAGGTAAAAAGTCAAATACCTCACGGTAATCACCCAAGAGATTGAAGGTGTAGCCTAGAGGTGGGCTTTTTTTTATTGATGACATGCACCGTTGTATGTGTGAAATGATGAACATCTCGTTTCCCAATGACAGAACAGTAAAACGTTGACAAAAGAAACGTGGAAAGTTAATACATTTAAATCTGTCCCTGTCATTTTATAAGCTTATCACTTACTTCACATTTCTGTACGTATTTCTTTATAGGCTATTTTATTTAACTATTTTATAATTATTTATGTTAGTGGCTGATATTATTGTAATGTCCTGCAATGAATTATTTTAAAAGATAATTTTAATTTATCATTGGATTTTTAAATTATTTGAAAGCTTGATAGTAAAAAAACGTCTCGAGTAAAGTTATCGAAGGAATAAAGTATATGAAGCTTTCTCCTCCAGAGGTGTCAATAAGTATTGCGTAGCCCACTGCGATAAGCTCAAGGTGTTAACCCATCATGACTAAACCAATAAAACTCATCCGATTTCCAGTGCCAAATAACAGGAATGTCACCCCTTGTCATAGTGTAACCCAGTGCGGTCAGCACAACCAGCACCACCCGTCAATTGACGCCTCGCCTCTACAAACACTTCAAATTTGTAAACTTTTCTGTTGGAACCCCTTACTAAAATTTAATCATTTTTTAAAAAAAATAATCTTTAGTCTAGACGTGCAGTAATGTGACTAAGGTAGACTTAGACTCAATCATGAATGTAATTTTCTTTGATTTAATTCAGTTGGAGATCAGGAAACAGGAAAATCTGACACGGATAATTTGCCCCCCCCCCCGAAAATTTTTAAAAAAATATTTTGTCAGACGGTTAGAGTAAACTAAGTAAAATTTTTATTAAAAGTTAAATTTTGGGTTCAGCCACCTGCTCCGCCCTAAACTTTATTTTGGAATACAGTAAAGAATAGACCAGATAATCATTTCTTCTTAGATAAGAATAATTAGAGTTTATTTGTTTGAAAATTATTTAAACACGAGGCTTTAAAAAATCTCATCAAATCATGACTTTTTTCTTTCAATTCTTCAGCAGATTGAGTGCACACGAAGATAAGTTAAGAAATATTTCATTTTTGTCAGTTTTTCAAAGTATAAAACGTGTTACTAAATAAATCCAATATAATATGCATTTAAATAAATTAAAATGTCATTTATTTATATTTATGACCCACTCTGATACAACCGAGGGTCCTCCAAGGGCACATATTTTATGACAACAGTTTCGAAAATCAGATGAGGACAACACTACCACCAAAATTCAAAACTGCCAGCATTGTAGAATTTGCCATTAAAATGTGTCTTGTCTTATCTATACAGAAGCTCTTTCTATACAGAAGATTATTGCGTCCACAGACCATTCTAGTCTTTTGGCAAGTGGAGCAGTGTTCACAAGCCACGGCATTATTGCCCTAACTGTTGTTAGGTACATATTCGGAGCTGGGTGCAGTCAGCGACGCCTTAGGCCCCGTGATGCAATCCTTGCCTTCCAATGGATTCGAAACTGTGACCAGCTGAGCGGGCATGCAACTCGAACACTGTGACGTAACTATCACATGATACAGTTACGGTTGATGAGTTCCTAGCCGTTCTTTAAGTTTTAAGATAGCCAAGTCATTGAAGTTAGTAATAATTGATTTGTTGACATTGCTTACCCCACCTGTTACTATATTTTTAAAAAAACATTAAACAGTGTTAGACATCTAGAAAATAAAGAGAAGAGAAAGACACAATTGCTCATATAATACATCGCCGAAATTGGCGCGTTATAAAAATAATCATTGAAATAATTCTATGAAAACATTGTACATTTTAGATTTTAGAGACATCCATATAATCACTACACCATCTGTCTGAACTTACCACTACAGCACCGCAAAAAGTTGATTGCCGTAGTAGTTTTAGCTCCTTAGTTTATCCATGATTTATGCATTTTATTAGAGTTATATATTTCCATTGTGTGTTGATTCTTTTGATTATTCAGGTCTCATTCAACGCCCGAATTCCAGACGGGTATATAGAGAAAATGTATTTGTTTGTTCTTGTTTCTTGAACATGACTAAGCATAATAACATTTGAAGTTGAACACATGCATTGTTAAAATATACATCCTAGCTCAATCCTGTTTGATTTTTAAAAAAAAACCTCGGATACAAGTTATTGGCTTAAAAAGAGCAGAAGAAAAATGAATCCATGCTAGATATAATTAGAGTTTTAAATGTTGATTTCAAATCACTGTTCTTAAAAAAAATTTTTTTTGCACTGACTGATATTAACGAAATATGTATAGAACAAATAATGATTGTTTAAAAAATATTCTGTTTTTAGTTAAATTTAACATTTAGAAATTCAGCTATTCATTTATACAGATCAATTTCTATTATTATGGCGTCTTCTGAAAACTTGAAAAGGAAATAAGCAAACAAAAAATAATCAAAACATTTTCCGGACACGTTCACAACAGAAAGATTTTAAATTGTAAATCTAACTAACATTAAATTGGGCTGTGTAGTTCAAAAATAAGTTCTAAATGCCCAAAATTTGAAATTAGCTAACGTTACTCCTCTCTTTAAAAAAGGCGATGCATCAGAGCCTGGTAATAAGGGACCTGTTTCACTTAATTGTATTACCTACTAACATAATGCATAGTGGAATAGTTAACCACTTAGACAAATACAATGTCCTATGCCCACATTAACACGGCTAAAGGAAAAATAACTCAAGTGGAACACAATTGATTGTTTTAATAGATTATTAGTCAAAAAGACTTAAGTAATTATAATCGAAAAGATAAAACATTACTAAAATTCTCAAAAGTTTTAAACAAAGTTCATCACTTAAAAGTTTACTATATAAAAAATGTTAAGCTATTTTGAATCTTTGGTCCCACACACAAATTCGATCCAAGCCTTACTTTTGGGTAGAGAGCAAACTCGAATAATTATTGGATCTAACTCAACCCCAATGTCGGTTACTTAGGATTTCAACAAGGAACCGTTTTAGGTCCGCAACTCTTTTTTAATTTATATACATTATTTACCCAACAGCATAATAGCATGAACAAGGTTACTTTTTTGTTGATGATTGTTTAAACTATAGAACAATTTTGTCAACACAGGAAGGAAAGTGAATTTTGACTCTTATATTATTTTCCGCGAATTTTGATTTATCATGAGAAATTAATTTTTAAAATTCATTTAATACATTAATATATGTTAATATGTTAATATATTAGCTATTACTGCTTTAATGCTTTATTTTCCGTAAGTTCTAAACAATTTTCTCGGCTCTCTTCGATACATATTCCAAACATCGTGCATTCATTTTGTTTTTTTATTAACCCACTTGCTGCGTTGTCAAATTAAGATGCCAAATGACACTTTCACACTTACAAAACAAACAAAATAAGAATCAAACATATTTGTAAAAAAAATATTAAATTTTCTTTAAAACATTTATTTATCTTTTAAGGGCAATGAAATATTTATTGATTTTTTTTTATACAAAAAATACTTTAGACATAGATGACATTGGTGATGTATCAAAGTTTATATAGTTAACTCTGTCGAGAATGAGGGGCCTCTACGTGGCTCGAAAGACGAGTAGGGTCGCGGAGCTGAAAGCTACCTGACACTGACAACTCCTGGCAGGTAATGCCAAAGTACGATATGTTAGGTGTTAGGTGCTAGTAACATATGATTACAGTTCTGTACGGATCTTAGACAAAGCATTTAAATGCCATGCTGATAATGAAAACCAAAGTATCTGTTGAGGGTTGGGTTACTCCGAAGCGACCGTTTCGCCCCCTCTGTTTACTAGCAACGCTACTGAGCGGTGCCGGTTTAGGGCCAGGTTCACCAGTACGGATTAGCAAAGGAATCCGCTAAGAACGTAGCCGACGCCACCTCTTAGGAAGCCTTCCAGTGTGGGTTACACTCTAAGTGGGGCATTGATGATCCCCGCATTCCTGCGATCCTAACAATAGACTGGTAAGCTTTGCCGGGGTGGCGCCGAAATGATGGCGAGACGAAGTTGGGAAAATTTCACCCTCCCTTATGCCACATAGGGAGGTCAACTTAGTGGGAGGCATTTTCGACCTATTGTCCTGGACGCCTAGGTTGCCACTTCTAGAAGCGACAGCTGTGGGGGGGGGGGGGGGGNAGTCCTCTCAGCTTTTACGTCTATGGGGCCAGAGAGCTGAGGGTTTTTTTCCGGTAAGTCCCATGAAGAGTGCAGGCTCGGGACTGCTGATTTTCTTCTACATGTAGGAACATATAGTTAACAATATATTGAATATTTTTGTAAAGCATAGCATAACAAAATATTTTTTTTTTTTAAAGTAATAAAATAGCACTTAGTATTGACATTATAATTATATTATATTGATAAGAAAATAGATCATAAATTAGTTAAATATATTTTAAAAATTGAAATGCAAATAAAGAAATATATTTCAATCAAAGAAATTTATCATGACCTTACAAAGGAATATACATACTAACACTAACACTGTTAAAATATTATTTTAATTCTGAAAAAAATATTGTCTTAAATTATTTTTAAACAAAAGTACTCACGGGTCATTAAATAAATTGAATTAGTATTATATTATATAATTTGCTATGTATGTCCGTTCATAACGCTTTGCAAGTGAAGACATAGGAGCAGGAAGAAAGGTGGGGGTGGGAAGAGGTGCAGGAAACGACGCCATCGTCCCTTCGGGACACACGGATGTCATATTTACATAGGATATGATAAAAATAAATTCCCCTCTCTAAGGCTTCAATTTTTCAGATTTAATCAATTTTCATTAAAAATCTTCAAGATATTAAAATTCATAAACTATCTGCTCTAAGATGTATTAGAAATTTAAAAAAAAAAGAATTATCATCATATTCACGGACACCTGGTAACAATAAAAAAAATCTCAAACATTTAAAGATTTATGGTAAAAGATGCCACAACACAGAAGGGTTCCTTGCATATTTTTCTATTGTTTTATTACTTGGTTTTATGTTGGATAAAGAGACTCGTGGCCTTATGACATAACAGCCGTTAAAGAAGTTTAACCATTTCCGGATTGGTCAGTAAATTTACGTTACCATGCCAACACTAGAGTTTCTGTAGCATCATCCTTATGAATAAATAATCTGTTGACATATTGTTGAATGAGAAAATTACAGACACAAAATGAAAGCACTTATTTTTAAAATCTAAATGAAAACTTAACATTTTGGAGTCAAATATCCCCATATTCAAAATCATATTTTATCTTATCTGTTACAGACGCTCCTTATACACTGAAGAGTATTGCGTCCTAAAGGGGTTGAATAAGTCGTTTGCAACTGAATGCGTTTTATGATATAGATGTTACAATTTAAAATATTAAATTCAGTAAAACTGTTGTGTAATGATAACTTTTGGAAACCAGTAAATTGGAGTTTAAGTCATTATCCGTCAATGAAGACAAATTGTATTTAAATGAAGCTTATTTGGATCAATTATTGATGGAATCATATGTTGATGTATATTATGATTCTAACTCTGACCAAACTTTTAAAACTTTTTTTCATTTTTAGCACCTAAAAATAATTTACCAATAGGTATCCAGAAAGATTGTATTAATTCTTTGCAGGCAAAGTCTCTAACACATTTTTATTCGTAATTTGTTATGACCAATTCTCTTATATTTACATTAACAGATATGTTTTGAAACAATATTTATCAACGCAAAGATTGGGTTGTCTACCGATGCATGTTTTCTCTGTCGACAGCGTGTATTTCAATTCTTAAGAAAACATTGAATTTAACGATTTCTTTTTATTTACATTTACTTATGATATTTTAACGATGAAATACGTCTATTTCAATAGTAACTTGTTCCATCCATGGGATACTGTAATTTGCAAGTCGTCTCATGTTCCATCTAATTATGGAAAATCAAAATATAACTGGATTTTTGTAAGCTGTACTATCAAAACTGGATTTGTATTGAGATATGGCACATGCAATATACATTTTTCTCACACTTATTAAAATTAATTTTACAAATCACTTCCTCCGATGAACCATTTCTCATTCGTATCCCAATTCATGTATTGCTTATTAAATCTAGATGTTAAGCCTCACATTCTAGACGAATGTCTGTCTTCTAAAGCGCAGTACTGCATTTTTAAAAAGATTCTATGTTTTCTAACATATAGACTATAGCTAATGCATACAAGTTTGAAATTCTTTTTTTTTTGGACGAAAACATAGCTCAGGTATCTTAAACTTGGTTTAACCCCAAAAGCCAAACAAATATAACTCTGAAAATTTTAACAGCAGTTATAATATTTTTTTTAGAAATCATAGACCAGACATATATGGAGCAGTGATACTTGCAATTAAATCAAATATCACAGCTGAAGAAATTACTACACAACCAAATTTTAATATGGAGTCCATTTAAAAAAAAAAAAAAGTTACACCAAACTCAGCACCACTTATTGTAGGCAGACTATATAGACCACCGAACACAAACATAGAATACATGACGAAGCTTTGTAATCAAATTAACGCACATTAAAGAAAATCATAAAAAAGCTGTACTTTGTATTGTGGGGGAGTTTAATCTTCCAGATATAAATTTTAAAAACAAATAATAAAGATATTAACGAACACTTCATAGACACTATAAACACCATAAAATAGAACAGATAGTAAAAGAGAAACAAAGAAAAATAAAACACTAGATTTATTTTAACAAATATACCAGGACTAGTGATAGATATCGAAATGAATCATGGACTGTCCCACCATGATATTGGTAGGAAAACAAATACTATAAAAATTAAAATAAATAAGATACCAAGAAGTATTATCTAACTTTGGAATAAATCTGATTAAAAAAAACTACACCAATCGGTGGCTAAATTTCAACGAAATTTCCAAAGTAGATTTAACACACATACCCCAGGAGAGGAAATTTCGAAAGATAAAAAAACAAAAGTAAAAACTATAATTGTTGAGAATTAACATCAAATAGACACAAACAAATGCTGGTTCAATTCTACATTTTAAAGCTATTCAAACAAAAAGAGAACTTTTAAAATAAATTTAAGGCTACCAATTGAAAAGGAAACACAAAAATACTTGACACTTGACATAATAAGTTAGTCGAAACTTCAAAATGGATATATAAAAAATGTAATCTCTAAAGATAACAATAAAAACGTATGGTGATTTATAAAGTAAAAAAAAAAAATAGAACCTACAAGAATTGAAACACTAAAAGGCTCAAATAATAAAACCCATGATGATAATGAGACTAAAGCTAATAACCTAAAAAAATAATTTGCATCATCATTTTCTGTCTCAGGCGACAAGGATGTTTTCATAAATTTAAATAAAATGGAAGAAATATGTAACATAAGTGTAGACAAGATAGGTATACATTCACTCCTACAAACTTAAAAATAAACAAAGCTTCTGTCCAATATGAACTGTATGCAAGGTCATTAAAAGAACTAAGATATGAACTGTCTCCAATCCTTGCAGTTCTTTTCATAGGCCCTCCAAACAAGGGTTAAGTACCCCAGGATTTGAAATTAGCTAACGTAATTTAAATCTTTAAGAAAGATGATAAAATCAGACCCTGGTAATTACAGACCTTTATAACTCACTAGTCTCACATGTAAATTACTAGAACACATAATATATAGTAGAATAGTTAACAACGTAGAGAAAAATAATGCCTATTCCTCACATCAACACGGCTTTAGGAAAATCAGATCAAGTGAAAAACAATTAATGGGTTTAAAAGATGAACTATCAAAAGGCTTAGATAATAATTATCAAATAAATACAATATCCCTAGACAAATCATTTAAAAATCATTTAACAAAGTTCACAACCTTAGTTTACTTACAAAAACGTAAATACTTTGGAATCTCAGGTCGCTTACATCAGTGGTTCCCAACCTTTTTAACGTCGCGGACCGGTAAAAGTTTGATAATTTTACCGTGGCCCACTAACATAATTTGGGAGAGGGGGATATTGCGGATGCGTTGTTTATACAGGTATTTTATATTGTTTTGATTTTATAGTTTAACTTATTGTTCTTAAACATACATGAAAAATAAAATATATTTACTTTATTTACACAATTTTTAAAAAATAATTAAGCTTTATTTAATATTTTAATTTATTAGAATGTGAAATCAATGAGAACCCTGAGCTTGTTTCTCTGTGACGAGATGGCTCCATGGTAGTTCCATCTGGGGGTGATGGGAGACCATGACACCCGAAGTGGACCATTTTGGGTGTTTTGAAATGTAAGCATCCAATGATTTGAACAGTTCAGCAAAGATAACAAAAAGAGCACATAACAATTCCACATGTACATCCTCATAATAAAGATATCTCACATAAATAATTAATTTTGCCTTGTTGTCGATATCTAAAGATTCGTCAACCAGGAGTTGATACCATGGTGATGCATTAATCCTCACCAACAGTTGTATCTCAATTACGTTCTAATAAACACCGCATAGAACTATTCCAATTTTCTAAAATATTTCCGCTATGAAACGTATAGCAGCCAAATACAATGACACATTTACTGAATTGCTTACATTCAGAACAGCACAGTTATGCATACAGTGTTGTATTTTTTTGTAAAAAGCTCTTAGTTATTTATGCACGTAATAACATTACTGAAAATTCTGATAATTAAGTGTAGTAGGAAGGTCACAATGATGTATATTATTAGTTCTGAATTAGTTTACTAGATCAATAAAATTTAAATAATGAAAAAAGATAGTTTAATAATTTTATACTTAACGATATCTTTTGTTAGGCTTTAGGAAACACATTGTCTTACCATTAAATTTTTTTAATAACTTGGTTTTAGAAGGAAAAAGAACATTCCTCGTCTGACATGATTCCCAAATCTTCTTTAAAATGTGATTTTTAAGAAATCCGTCATTTTAAAAATCTCTCTCTTATTGCTTCTCCCAGGTGAGTCTAGGTGGGCAAATGTCCCAGACGGCATCTTTTAGGGGCGTAAAATGTCTGGTCTTTAATTGCTTCAAAGAACAATTCTAAAAGAAAGTGGAACTTGTTGCAAAAAGAAAATAAAAACCTTATAAGAAATTAATACAAGAAATAAAGGAAATATCCCAAAAATATTTAATTAAAACTGCTAATATTTCAAACTCATTATTATATAGCACCGTAGCATTGAAAGCTTAAGTGTATTTCTTCTGATGTTATATTTCAGACTATTACATACAATATTCTTATCCTGGTGAGAACGAAATCAAAATGGTACATGATTAAATGAAGCTAAGAAACATGTGACAAACACGTGCATGTAATAATGAGGAAATTTAAGATGGTGTGGAAAAAATAATATGGCATTAGGGAGAGGTTAAACCATAACAAGCGTTTAGGACCGATCTTAGAAAATATAATTCTACCAGGCTATAAATGACTGGACGATAACTGGATGTTATTTGTAATACAATACATCAGCATTAGGTGCTTTCGCTGCGCAATGATAAAGACACAACTGTTAGACGAGAGACATCGTAAAGAGGTGTCAAATTACATGACGTTTAACCTTTGAGGCAATTGGATTATTAACTTCAATTCCTATAAACAAACAAATTATTTATGGTCTCTTACGACAAATGGAAAGAAACTAGAAATTTTTATTCTGTTATAGAGGACCGTTCCATTAAAAAATGAATGCCTTTCATTTTTTATTTTTACCTGAAGGAAAAACCTAACAAATCTAATACGTGGCACTTATAAATTGTGATGAAATATTTTGCCACTACCGACAAACAGAACGCTCAGGCTCTACAGACAATTTTAGTTGTAGTTTTTTTCTGAGTCTATTTACAACGATTAAAAATTGTTCCGATTTTTAAGCTGAATATGTTCCCTCTTAAATTGTATATATTTGACATTCATTTAAGCAAATATGAAAGCAGAATTAAACAAACAATTTTATCTCTTTCTGTAGTTCATTTTTTGGTATACATAGTTTGAGCCTTTGTAAATGTAAAATTAAACATTATTCTATTTTGTTTATTTCTCCGGAAATGAGTTTCGCATTGCCGCTACCAGAGTGCTGGACAACAAGTTATGACATTGGGATAAGTCTCGACTGTCGTGATCAGATCAGTTTCCAGTACGACATTTATTATTCGTTGCACAAATATTTTTCCTCCAATAGTTTAGACTAAATTTCCTTAATAACTTACAAGATGAAGATTTAACATTTAATGAAAGTTTTTCTGATCAACTTCACGGAAGAAGTTGTAATGGAATGCTCCAGTAAAAGTTTGAACACCAGAAAATAATTTTAAAAAGGCAGGAAGGAGGGGGGGACCGGGCTTTTGTTATGATCCTAGCCAATGTTAATAGCCCATCAATTGATTATATAATTTTAAATGAGTCGGAAACTTTTCTTAAAACAGAATTATAACTATCTGCTAAGATTTTTAAAAGAGCTATCAACATGTATAGATATAATTGTAATAAGAATTAGATTTTTCACAACTGAAAATGTCTAAAATTCCCTTAGTAAAGTATTTAAAGACTATGCAACGGCTGTACTTCCGATCAAGTTTTATTCATTGGCTCAGATTTGGTGTAATGATGAGAAACTTCAAATTTGCAAGCTTTGATAAATCCTTCTATCGGCTATATGAAGCCATGCTTTGATAAATACCTGTTACGACTATATAAAGGCAAGGTTTTATAAATCTTTGTATCAACTACATTAAATCGAGATTTGTAAACGCCTAGAGTAGTTAGTTTGGCCACCAATTTGATTTACAAAATAATCGTAAAACTTTTTTTTTTTCATTTATTCAGAAATTTATCAGGTCACAAAAACCTACTCCATGCCCTCTCCCCAACCTCTATCACATTTGGAATTTGTCAAACAATTTTTTTAGCACACTTGAGTTGTTTTTTTTTCTTTCGAGCAATTTCATACCCACGCACATCATGTCCTCAATGTAGGAATCTCATTTGACTGGTGATTAATGAATAATTTAGAAATACAACACAAAGATAACTTAATACAACCCTCAAATAGACATAAAGTTAAAAACACCTTTCTTATTCCATATGCAAGAACAAACACATAAAAGTTTTCTTTCTTTCCGTCCGGTATTCGGACGGGGAATGAATTGCCCGAAGAAACCAGGAAAGCCAACACTTGTATCATCTTTTAAAACTCTAGTAAGAATACAGGACTAAGCACAAATCATAGAAATACATAGGACGCAATAATCTTCTGTACAGATAAGATAAGATATAGATTTTACGTGAGGGAATGATATTAAGCAAACGACAACAAATGTGTACATTAGATTGAAATATCAGAGATTGTGGGTTAAAAGATGGCATTAGAGGTAAGGTAAGCAATTAGAAGCGTTGGGGATAAATCTTAGACACAAAAATTCTACAATTCTGTAAAATGACTGGACAAGAAATATTATTTGGATTTTAATACATGTGGATGGAGAAAAAAGAAAGATGTGGAAAAAACTGCGTTTAGATCATTGGTGCTGTAAGGGATATAAAACATTATGACTTACATTAGGATTGGTGTGTCGTTGACAGGTCAAAAGTTTCAAGTTTCAATTGTTTGGTCAGCAAAAATTTTATTTTTGTTCAATCTCCGTCATTATTAGCTGATGCTAGGCAATTTTGAAGATATTAATTATTTGGTTGAGAGACATTATCAAGAGTCGTCAAATTACAGGACAATAAAGGAGGAATTAATTCAACCTTTGAGGGGACTGGATTATTGGCTTCAAAGTTTTTAAAACATGCATATAAAATATTATCTTTTACGACATAAGCACATAAATTAAATATTTTAATTTTCGTTTAGGGACAAGTGCTAGGATAGTTGTCGATTTATTTTTATTTTTCCTTGAAGGCAGACTTTAAAATATCTAACACGTGGCACTCAGAAAACGTGTTGAAATATTTCACTATTACCGACTAACAAACCAGTCAGTTAAACGTAGGCTTTGAAATTAGTTGGCATTTTTATGAGAATTTCTAGTTTAACTTTAATTGACATTAATCAGAAAATTAGAATGCAAAATTCTGGTTAAATAATTTTAACAATGCTATGGGTTCAACTTATATTGAGTTTAATCTGCCTGCTGAATCACCGTGAGTGTCATTGTCATTGTTGTTTTTGTCATATATCATAATTATAATGTGTTTTCATATGTTAATATCCTTTAAAAACAATGGGCTTTTGTGTCGCAAAATAATATTATAAATTTCAGTTGCATGAATTTAAGCGGAAATTTAAAATTTTGTCGATTGAGTTGTTCGATTAGCGATATTTATTAGCTCATCTTAACTGAATATTTTACATATTAAAACAAGTAATCCTTAGAAAAACAAGGATTCTTTGTGAAAAGAACGCTTTTACATTTATGTTTTTAAAAAGTATTTAACGTTTGTTTAAGAACTAATATTGAGTCCAGCAGTTGTTTTGTCAACGTAGCGTGAGGTAAACGCTAACACGTCTGCGTACCGTCAGATGAGTAGTCTCTTCATTTCATTGAAAATGATGTCCCTAAATAAAAATTTTAAGTTTAGGCATTATTGGTCCGGTAAAAAATAAACAGTATTTTCTGTTTGGCTCTTAATTTTAGCTTTGAAATTATAGTTGAGTATACACGCATGAAGAAAGGGGAAAAGAACACATTGGTAGCTATTTTGGTCAACAAAATAAGCTTTTAAAAAAAACCAACAAACTTTGTATTAAAAATAAATCTATTTTTTTCATTTTACCCACTTAACATACAAAAATATCATTATTCTGTAATATATAACATTGTCTAAGTATGCATTAGATTTCAAATTAGAATGTTTAAAGTTACAATTTTTTAGAATGATTACACAGTTTTAAAGATTACTACCATTTAGTAAACATAAAAACAGTCTTTTGACTGAAACATCTATCTTCCTCTATAAAAAACGCTTTATAATAAAAGCTTATGATAGTATATTTTGTTGTTATTGTGTTTTTTCGACAGAAAACCCCCCTTTCTGGAGCTAGATCTTATATATAATTGTGAAATAGCCGTGACATTTCTTTTAAATTACTATAATTACTCATAATGCAACTCTACAGATATTTTCCGTAGCGTGCACCATGCTAACGCATTGTTCAAAGATGTACCAATCAGAGGCGTCACTAGGGTTGGTGTCACCCGGGGCGGTAGCTCATGGTGTCACCCGGGGCGGTAGCTCATGGTGTCACCCCCTCATGATTTAATCTATAGAACTCCTCCGTCTTTTTCAGTGCCAAATAACGGGAATAAATAGAATTTTATGGTTTGGTGTCACCCCCCTGATGGTGTCACCCGGGGCGGCCCGCCCCCTCCGCACCCCCCTAGCGACGCCACTGGTACCAATTATTATTTTAAAAGTTAGTGGAATCATTCGTCTTCCCTCAAGTAGCTTTTCATAACATGCCTTTGGTTCGCTCTCTCCAAAACATCCATTTCTTTTCCATTCTATGCATGACTTTAGTTCAAGGCGAACTGTTAATCACCTATTTCATCACATTTATTTCCCCACAAGCACAAACACACCCCACCCACCAGGTACACGCACCCACACTTAAACACACACGCACACTATTGCGTGCACACATACTTATACTCACTCACACAAAGAAGGATATCATAAATTTTTAAAAAAAATAATACATAAATCATGGTTCAATGTCACATTTCCCTCATCACACATTAATATAAGCTGAAATAATGACGTCACGTCATCATCTAATACAGAAAGTGCCTACGCGAGTCTGTCAGTGCATCAGTGCTCACCATGCTGGGTAACTCCAGATAATCATTAATTTTCTTTTTTGAAAATCAAGACATAAAATAACAAACCTTTTGATTAAGAGACTAACAGAGCGTGTTTCTCGCCATAACATGTTATGACGTTACGTCATTATTTGAGCTTATATAAATTTTGAGAAAAAGTGAACTAAGTAAAAAGAGCCGATTTTTATTTGATGAGTTGTTTTTTTTAAAAAATGTAGACATCCCGCTTTGTGTGTTTTGGCCGTACGTGTTTGTGTAACAGTGTGAGTGTGTGTGTGTTTGTTGTTAACTAAATGTGATGAAATGTGTTATTTTAAAAATGTCTGCTAATGTTACTCCTCTAACAAGACTTTGGGTATCTTTTTAAAAAATTAATATTTTTTATGAAAATTACATCTTGACACAGTTTTCTTTATATATTTTCTTTTCGAGATGTATTTGATCCAACTTTTCGAACAATTTATTTTTCTTTTTTTTTTTTTTTTTACATATGTCTAGATCTGTGTTAAATTGTCTACAGTTTTGTTTTCAAACTAGGCTACATATTTTATTTATTGATATGTTTTAACAATATTTATATAATATTATATGTTTAATATGAACCAAACAGTGTACTAAAATGGTTATGCTTATATTTAAATACTTCAAGTATTTGACTTTTTAAAGTAAGTTTTAAATAATCAAATACTAATAATTTAGTTAGATAGCAAGTACATGAGTGAAACCAAATTGCTAATAGATACACCCCGCCCTTTTCATTTGACAGATTTCATTGAAACTAATAGTTGAGATCATTCCAATGATTATAATAATTAAAATTTATGAAAAAATTATTTTATATCCAGTATTTGTCTGCAGCACATTAGTAAATGAGGAGTCCAATTTCAAAAACCTACTCAGTCATTTTTTAGAGGTTTTTTTTTAGAAAAAGGCATTTATGTTTGCGCGAATTAAAAAAATGTGGATGCGTTTCATATTTTAATAATAAAATACAGCATATTTAGTAGGCTTTAAATAACCAAACCAAAAGAATACTGTAGCGTTTTACCATTTAAACCAGAAAAGAACAGCAACTCATTTTACGACTGAAATCGGTTTTGAAAAGGGACTCTTTAAATATCTGTATTACAACGACACCCTTCACTTCTTCTTCTTCTTCTGCGTTCTCAAAATCTTTATGAAGGATTTAGATCACAAGCCCTATATCCGTGATGTATTGCGCTGTGGCTGTCAATTTGTTCAGTCCACCATACAGTTTATCGTGGCGGGTAGCTTCCTGGGTCCAGATGGCCGCCCGGGTGTGAAGGTACAGAGGGAAGTTTTGTAGCACATGTTCCGCAAAATAAAACCTGCAGAGAACTCGGAACATGTGCTGCCTAAGTTTGTTAGAATGCCCTCTGTGTTTCATTATAGGATGATTAAATTCTGCTTTGATTTTCTAGTTCTAATTTGGTCAGTAAGGTTTACTTTCTTATCTCTGCTCCTGACTCCACAAGAAGAGGAGGAAGAACCACCAGCTCGCTTGGGTGGGCTCCTTCGAGGCGGAGAGCCCGGCACCATATCTGCGCGGCGGTATTCCACAGGCAGGAGCCACATCTATATTGGTTATCATCCATTTCCTCCATCATTTTTGAGTACTTGCGTGCAACAAGTTTTGCACCTTCAGTCTGCTGTTATTCTGAATGTGCTTCCCTAGCCTTTGGTCAGCCAAGACCATCTGCAAGGCAGCAGTTTTTTTCCAGAGTTTTCTCTCCTAGAGGAATTGCTGTCAATAGCTAACAGCCTCATCTGACCTGGTTTAGAGTTTGAGCGCTCTATGTTCACTTTTTTTGCAGTCCTTTCCTTGGGTTTATGAGACATTTTTTAAAAATAGTATCTTTATCATGGGATACCCCACCTCATCCTCCATGAAAGCAAACCAGTTGGTCCGCGGCCGCTTATTTAATATTCAAGGCTAACCATTATATCTACAGGTCTTTCCTCTATCCGCCACCTGAGGACGCGCTTGGTAGGACACCCTTCACGAAAATAGTTGTTTCAAAGAACCCTTTAACTCTTCATTATAATATATTCCATGTAGCGACTGTCAAAACAGTAACTGTAATAAAGGCGGTATCACAACAGAGATTGTTTTAACACAGCGTCTGTCAAGAAAGCCACCAGCGAGTGTAATAAAAGAGCATTTGAAATAACAGTTACATCAGGCATAGCTATTTTTGTCGAACTGATCACCTACCATTTCAGCCATATATTCTTTGCAAAAATTATTTACAAATCAACTGGCCACAGCTGAAAACACACCATAAAAAGCGTAGCGAATTCTCGTTTTGAAAAGAAAATAAAGCCAAAACGATTTAAACATTACATTTCATTTCTTTTTGTGCAACCGTTACATGTCACCCTAATTGCCTACCAAACACACAAAAACATCATTTACCAAATCCAACAAACAACTGGTCATTAAAAAGCATTTAATCAAAATAAATGAAAAATAACATACAAAATAGATTAACAACAAAAAAAATTACAAGATTCAAAAAGAGGATTTTAAACAGAAATAAATCCAGCCTATAGTCAAGTCTAGTCAAGTCATATTTATTTCTAAATTTAAATATTCACATAAAAAGGCTTACAAAATTAAAGTTTCATGTATTTATATTTTTTTTACCTCAGTTCTTGATGCTTTACCACAAGCATTCTTCATTCATAATTGTTATCAGTATTGTTAACAATATTTCAACTTAATCTTAATCGGCATCCTTCCGTTCCGAAAGACGACGATGCATCACCGTTGGTCTAGATTGAATTTGATCGTGTTGCTTTGCAGTCTTATCCTTAAGTGACAGGTTTTGCCACATCTTTTACACACGAGTTGTGTACTTCCCAATGTTTTGGCCTTACTCCCTGTGACAGGCGTCCTCATAATTGCATTTAAAACAATTAAGAATAATAAAATTCCTGAAACACAGGAAATAAAGACACTTTAATGGCGTTACTCCCTGCCACAACAACCGTCTACACAAAAACTCTAGAAAAATTCTGAACATATTCTAAAAACGTCAACAAAAACACTTAGTTTTGTAAACTTTCACATAACTAGCCAATAAATTTAATAACACAAAAGCGACCACTAAACACACCACCGTGAGCAACTCACAGCAAGTTACAAAGACAAATGGTCATTCGTGACACTCCTGGCTCTTCTGTTGTATCTTCCTCCATCCTTCGCTTCTCAGCCACTAAGGAATGTACTTTTTTTTTTTTGGGTCGAGCCGTTAGGCTCTTAGGACCCGGTTCAATTTATCGTAAGCGAGCCTCATCAAGCGGGCATCGCCATAGAGGTAATCCTCTGCAGGTACCGCAACCTCACCCTCAAAAACTCCGTCTCCTCCGGGCAGCCACACAGCCGACAGGCCAGTTCCCACCTGTTGTCGAACTTATACAAGAAGCTTCGTGTGGGACAATGATCAGTCCTCATCCGTGTTATGAGTGTTTGAATACTACGTTCAAGTTTCCAACAGGGATAGCTTTTACTTGGTCGTTGCATTTTCTGTTGTACCTTCCTGGCCGTATTCCGATTTGCCCAGCCCTCAAGCCACTTCTCACGGAAATGGTCTTTTAGCCACAACTTGACCCCCAGTTGGGCCAAGGGCTGTTCGGGTTGGGGCTGGGCTGTGCCTGCATTTGCCAGTGCGTCAACCCTATCTGAACCGTAGAGCTTGGTTCTGTAATCGGTTAAGTCCCTCTAGAGCCGTACGGCTCACAAAGGCCTGGACCAGGAGGCTGTAATCAATAGCACTTCTCACGCTACCAAGATAGAGAGCTCTTATTAGACTTGCGTCTGCACCCACATTAGTGCTAGGTAGCTTCTTCACCAGGGACAGTTTTGCTGTGGTTTTGGCGCATAATTCACGCACATGGTTATGCATCTAGAGCTTCTTGTCCAGCTTTATTACCAAGTACGTTGACGTCCGATCCAAACTTAACCTCTTTCCGCAGATCTGAAGCACCACCTCGTGCTTCAGAGCATTCCATCCATTTGTGAAAATGGAATGGACCGTTTTTTCCGTATTGACTACTAGGCGCCAACGGTTGGCGTAATTTTCAATACGATTAAGATCATTCTGAAGCCGGTTCTGCAGTGTTGCAACGTCTTTTCCTGAACTTCATATCACCAGATCGTCCGCAAACATGGCATTCTGAGACTCGAGAATGTCTTTGTTAGTCATTAACGTAGGCTAAGAATAATGTACAGCTAAGCGCTGAACCCTGTGGGAATCCGTCTTCCAGTCGTGCCTCGCTGGATAGCGCTTCTTCTAGCCGTGTCTTAATCGTTCGGTCCGTGAGGAACGATTTTTATCCAGCTGTACATTTTAGCAGTGACACCTAGCTGCTGTAGCTTGTAAAGTAGCCCTCAACGCAACACCTTATCTTATGCCTACTTCAGATCGAAGAACACTGTAACCGTGTGGTTCTTCATCTGGAGTTCATTTGTCATTGTCTGAATTAAGCGTAGTGTTTGGTCCATCGGGCTATGTTCCTTGCGGAACCCACCCTGTTCCTTAGGAATGCATTTGGTCTTTTCGAGGTACCAATAAAGCCGTGCGTTCACTAACCGTTCAGCCACCTTCACCACACACGACGTGAGGGAAATAGGCTGGTAGCTGGACGGGTGTTCGCATGGCTTCCCTTCCCTTTGTATTATGGTTATTATGGTCTTTTTCCATAGCTTCAACAGCGTGCCTGTAGTCCAGGTTCGGTTGATAAAACTCAATAGTTTTATTCGACCTGTCTTGCCCAGATGCTTGAGCATTTCGTTGTGAACCTTATCTGGCCCTGGTGCTTTACCAGCTTTACACTTGTTAAGCACAGTTTGCAACTCTGTCATCGTGAATGGTGCCGAGAAAACCTCGAATTGAGGGCCCGTGCTTTGTATCCTTGAGCCTTCTCTTCGCATTCGGTTGATCGTTTGGCTAAATTCAGATCTGGTACCCTTCATGTTCACCTGGGCAAAGTGTTTGTTGAGCGCTAGTGCGCGCTTTGCTTCACTATCTCTGGCACTTTGACGTCGTCAAGGAGTTGGGTTTTTTAACTTTACCCGCACCAGATAGTGCATCTATTAGCCGCCAAACGTTCCTACCGTCTGCGAGGTCAAGTTTTTCGCACGTATTTACCCACTTGGCCGGCCTTCTTCGCCTTTTCGACAGCAGCACGGACTTCGGCTGATAGTCGGTTGTACGCCCTACGAGCCTCAGGCGTCTTCAGCCTGGCAGCTTTTTTTCCATTGTTTCGCTCTTTGCTTCACCAAATCTTTTAGGCTCCTGTCCCAGTAGGGCCTGAATTTCTGTTTCCCATTTGTTCTCGGGACCGTGTGCCAATAAACCTCTTGTAAGTGTCGTCCATGTTGCCTCCTGCAACATCCAGCAGAGCGAGCTTGGTCTCGCTCTCGGCCTTGTATTTCCGTCAATCGGCCTTGCGGAACTGCCAGTGCCTTCTGTCAAATCGAGGTTTGCCTGCACCCAGCACAAACTCTATCAGAATTGGGAGGTGGTCACTCCCTACTTCCTTCATTACCTTCAATACATCCAGTCTATGCTTGGACTCTAGGTCCGCTGAGATACGCATTAGAACTGGGCGGGACTCTATGCTGTGTCCCGTGTGCAGCAGCGTCGGTTCGCTGTAATCGTTTTGTAATCTGATCAAGTTAGTACTAATACAGATATCCTCAATGTATCGGCCTGACGCATTCCGTTCGGTATACCCCCAGTCGCGGAACTGTGCATTAAAGTCCACTGCTATTATCGTGACGTCTTCCCCAATTGGAAGCGTCATTGGGTTCCTGGGCGTATTATACACGATTGTGATCTCGTATAGCCAACGTCGCCTTTGAACGCCCTCACCGTGAGGGTATCAGTGTTGCTGTAGCACTTGACTTCCACCGTGACATCGTTCCGGGCCGCTGTGGCAAGGCCCCGGCATCGCCAGTCACACTTGCAATGGTATTGCGAATAACATGTTATGTGAAACGGCTCGCCCTTCAGAAGCGTTTCTTGGAATAATGCTACATCTACCTTCCATTCGTGTAGTAGTTTGGTTATTTCGTGCGCCTTTTGCCTTATGCCACATAATTCTATTGTAGCACAACTAGGGCTTGTTCAGGATGGCCCCTCGCACCCATACCAGTCGCCGGTTGACCGATAGGACTTGACATGTCGTCCGTCATCACGGCTAGAGGAATGGTAACCAACCCAGCCAGCGTACCACCATCCGCTGGAACATGGGGGTTTAGAAGGTCCATTCCGGGACCTGGAGTTTTCGATAATTGAACCATATAATAAGAGAGGGAGTAGGCAGAAATCTTCAACTCATTTAGGGCGGTCCGTGTGCGTCCCGCCCCTTGCCCAGAGAGTCTTTCGGTCTTCGGCATTCCTTGCCGGACATTGCTGGGTATGGGCCTGCTCCCACACCCAGCACCGGACATCACGGTGAGGTCAAGCCCATCCTTCTGTTTGTATGAAAGGTTCCGGTGCCTGTATTTGGTGTTAGCGCCGTGGTTATTAGTTTCGGGCCGCAGTCAATTCCACTACCCTACTCATCTCCCAGGCAACGCAGAGTCTAACCACTTCCGGGAGCTTCTCCGCCACTAAAAAGCCCTTTTTTACATCTGCGCCATGTAGATCGGTCTTCCGACTTAAACTTCTAGTCGCTTGTGCATATTCTGATTGCTTTCAGATGCCTTTGGAATAAATCTTTAAATAGCATACGTGGGCGACTTGTCTTCCTCTTACCTGATGCCAGTTTTCCATATACGAGATTCTTGGGGATGTGTCAGGCGTCTTTCACTAAGGATTAGAAATTGCTTTAAGTATTGTCACGAAACAGTACTTAACTATTTGGCACTTTATCCTACCATTTAATGCCAAAAATGCGATGCAGACACTTCACGTGGCATCTATTAATTTGGCGCTCATGTGATTTATAAGTAGTCTATGCCTCTCTCCTGTATTGCAGCGTACTGATGATCCAGGCTCAATAGACACACAGTTTGGTTTTATCCGTTAACTTCGTATTTTGCCAGACGTGTTTATTTAGTTTAGCCAATGTGGCAGCTGCCTTGCAAATTCTAATGTTTATTTCGTCCTCAAGGGATAGTGTATTGGAGGCTTTGAACACCAAGTAGGTGAAGCTATCTACAGCCTTTAAACTTTCATCGTCGATATTGATATTAAGAGGAGAAAGTTTGTCTTGGGCAATGATGTTTGTCTTTTTCAAGCTGATTTGCAGACCGAATTCTTTGCAGGCGGGGTAAAAGCTTTACACGAGTTTTTGCAAACCATCTTCTGTATGTGATGTGCCGCATCATATGAAAAGAGTAGCTCACGAATTAGTACATCTGTCGTTTTTGTTTTGGGCGGAGGTGGTTTGTGTCAAAAAGTTTACGTCAGCTCATGTGTGTAACAAGATTCCATCCCTGATATAATTGAATGTATATCGAAGCAGAACAGAGAAGAATATTGCGAAAAGTGTTGATTGGAGTACACAATCATGTTTAATTCCACTGGCAACTGGAAAGGCTTCTGACGTAGCTCCATCGAACTGAACTGTGCCCTGCAAATTTTCGTGGAACTATCTGGTGATGGCGAATAGGTGTTGGGAAATCCGATTTTTTCCAGTATTTGGAATAGCCCGTTGCAACCTACTAAAACAAAGGCTTTTGTAAGATCAATAATCCAATATATATTGGAATCTGCTGGTTTCTGCATGTTTCCTGCTGTTGCCATATGGAGAACACTATGACTATGGTAAATCGACCAGCCCGGAAACCGCACTGAAATTCTGGAAAAACTCGGGAGGCTAAACTCAGTAATCCCATTAGTATGACAAGGGCAAATACCTATTCTACAATACTAAGGAGTGAAATGCCGAAGTAGTTGTTGCAGTCATTTTTATCACCCTTGTTCTTATATATTATCACTATATTTCAATCCCATAAATCATGGAGCGCTATTCTCAGCAGAGGGACAGAAGCTCGTGCAAATGTTGTAGTAAAGATATCTTTCCAATATTTAGAGCATCTGGTGGTATGTCATCATTCTCCGAGGCTTTTCCACAAGCTGGGCAGTCAATTGCTTTGGTCAGCGCTTCCCGTCTGAGCACGACATCGAGTTCCACCATTAGCGGCATAGCAGAGATATCTTGAGCTTTGCTGGAGACTGTAATAGCTGTTGCATACAGTTCCAGATAATTCTCTACCCACAGTTTTAGCTACGCTGTCTAGTCTTAGATAATAACTCCACTTTTGGACTTAAAGGGAAAATTAGGACGTCAAAGTGCCGTTGTTTTTTAATATATTTTCTTATATGGCTTTGTCCATGTCTGAAGGTAACAGTATGCTGAAGAAGAGGTTAAGCCAGCTGGTGTGACTTTTTAGGAATACAATTTGTCTGTTTTAAGAACGTTAGCCTGCCGTTCATTAAAACTTTCCTTTGGGCATTAGGAACATGTTTCGTCTCATTTCAATGTGCATCACACAATTCCGTGGTTTTTTTTTGAGATTCTTAGCCATGGTGGTGATGCTGAACATCCCTTTTCCTTGGTGTGGTATGAGTTTTTACTTATTATTCGTACCTTACTGGCCACAAGCGAGTGATCCATTTCGCAGTCGACAGTGTTATAGGTGCTGGTCAGTAGGATGCTACCCAGGTGTACATGACTGATGATGATGATTTCCAGCTTGTGTCATTTGCGCGATCATGGGTGTTTCCAAGATACACACTAGCCTCGTGAGCAGCAAAGTTCCATCAACCTCTGTCCATTCTCATGTATCTTTCCCCTCCCAAAGAGACCAAGGCATATGGGTCAGGATTCGTGGTCGTCTTAGTGAATGCTGATTATTATCCAGTCTAAAGCTCCATACAATTAATCCTTTTCTTCCGGGGTCGAACACATAGTTGGGGGTATGCCCTATGAATGATTGCTGGGCCCGCAGCTGTTATAAATCTTAGAGTGAAGATCGGATCTGTGCCTGATGACGGAGGTTAAATGGATGATAGGAAGGTGTTCTTAACTGCGAAACCTACACCATGATGTCTTTGTTCGCCTGTAGTAAGGCGCTCTCTTGGAGCCTGAAGGCATGCGATGTCTAACTTCTTGTTTTCCTTTTGTAATTGATTGACTCTATGGCGGATTAAGGGGGGGGGCTGAGCGGGCTAAAGCCACGGGCCCCCGACGATTTGGGGCCCCCAAACTTTTTATATTTTATAATAAAAGTGTACAAATGTTTGCACGAACCCTTGAAAATATAATAAATTAAAGAAATATATAAACATTATCTATTAAACTGATTGCGATTCCAGAGTTGCGAAGTCTTAAGTGCCAGATTTTCTCAGCCAGGGTAAAAAAATTCCCAAATTGGGCTAAAAATTCCGAAATGCATTAAAAATTTTGGGAAAAATCTGAAAAGCGGCAACTTCAATTAAATGCTTTCGCATTCATTTTAATGACTTTTGACTTCCAAATTAAAAAATAATAAATATTTTTGCATTTTTAAGGCAATTTTTAATAGGGTACTTTCAAATTTTATTTAATCTGTACGTTTTTTTAACAACTTGGCTACAAATCCAAAATATAGATTATACTTTTAAATTTTAACGTCATGAAGTTTAAAAATGTTATTTGGATACTCTTGTAATTTAAATTTGTCTGTGATTGATAAAAGTATATTTTTAAAAATGAATGTTTTGAAATTTATTAATAATGAATCAATCATACATGATTGTTATAAGTTTACATATTATTAATGATTTGGTCCTTTATATGTAACACACAATTTTGATGATTCGGGCTCAGACTAATTAATTATATTATTTAATAGTAATACATTTACACAATCTGACTGTAAACTGTCTGCAGTCTACTGTCAGTGACAATCACTATTTTATCGATTAAAATAATTTTAATCGATAAAACAATTTACCGATTAATCGAGAAATTAATCGGTAATTTCCGCAGCCCTAAAAAAAGTATTTCTTATTTGAAAATGAGCACGTTTCTATTTATTTTATTTTATTTTCATCCAAGAATGTAATTATTTTCTTTTAAATTGTCAATCTTAAAAATCCAATATGTTAGGCAAAATCCTTATAAATTCCTAAATTTCCATTTTAAAAAGTTTGGCTAAAAAAAACACGATTCGGGAAATTTCTTACGACTTCTTAACACTGCGCGATTCAGACCTGATAATCTATAAAACTTGGCTCACTTAGAGAATATAGTATAAAATATAGTTTACATTTTTAAAATTTCTCAATTTAGACAAGCTCCGCTGGTCGTGTGGAAAAGGCATAGGCTTGTGATGCAAATGATGTCGGGTTCGATTTCCGTCGGTGGAATGTAAAAGTTTATCTTTTCACACTCAAGTTTTAGCACACCGGCGAACATTTTAAACAGTTATTTCTTCGTGTTCGTTTCTTTTTTCATTATTAATATTTAGTTACAGTCTTATATTAGCTGTTAGCAATCATATTTTAAGAGACGCTGGCTGGATAGGGCCCCCGTTTGATTGCAGCCAGGGGCCCCGTGCAGTCTTAATCCGCCCCTGGATTGACTGCAGGTCATCGGTGATGACCGGGACACAAAATCCTCACTTCCAGCTGGCGTGTTATTTTTCTTTTTTGTATTTCTTGGTTCAAAGCTTTTTTGCCCACTATTTTTGAGTGCTACTCTAATTTCCACGCACCCAGTGGAGTGTCAGGCCATGACGGAATTGATGCGGTGCTCTTTACATTGGGGCGGCCTAGTTTGAGGTTGGTGGTAGCTGTTTAGTGAGACTTGGTAGTCTCTACCACCGTCAGAAACTGCTTAGCTTTGGCTTTAATATGTGGCAACAGAGGTGATGCAAGCCTGGTGTGTATTATATCCATACAGCATATCTCCTCTCCAAGGTGTAACCAAAGGTCATTGTTTCCCCTTAGTTACATAGCTTTTATGTATAGACCGCTGAAGGTGCTCCCATTTGATGCTTATCTGCCAGAGTTTTATTCCCTAGCCTTTCCCGGGTAGCCTCAATCCAGTGGAGGTTTCTTGGATTTCTTTTCCTAGATGAACTACCTGCCAAGGTTAACGACCCCGTATACCTGAAGCGAAACCAACTGCAAGAAATGGGGTTTGAGCCCGTGAATGATTTTTTAGTCTCGTTTCGACAGCCCAGCGTACTATAGGCTTGACCACAACGCCCTTTATAACAACTAGGATAGGCTAATACTTTCAGACATTCACTTATAACTTATAGATGGACACTTTTTGTGCTACAGACACACGCACTCTTTCAAATACAAACAACTGCTCTGTACAAAAAATATCAAGAATTGAAAAAAAAAACAAAAAACAAAACAAACAAACATTTAATTTGGATTATTAGCTACATAGCAGGGCTTGGTAAGTTTTTCAAACACTATCACAAACAAAACAGAAGAAGTCGGTGTCGTAACAATCGCTGTTGTAGTGTGCCACCATTCGGACGATCGCCCATTGTAAAGTCGTAAATCTGATTACATCAGTCTTTGCGAATTCATCTTTATGATAGTCACCGTTTTGCCAGTCGCTATCAAGCCCGCCTCCCTAATGAATTTACTCAATAAGTGAGCATAATAACAGCTATATTCATTATTTATTCAAGGTAATAGCTGAGCGGGATTGATGGTAAACTATTATACACTGAATCCTAAGGATTATCTTTTTTTTTAAAGAAAAAAATCTTACCTTATGAGAAAGACTTCTTCCTATTCGATCCGATATTTAAAATCAATTATAGAAAATTAAGAGACAATTTTAATGTAATAATACACAAAATTATTTAAATAGACATATAAAATGTTTATGTTTACAGCTGATGGAAAATAATTTTAATGGTGAGGTCGAGCCATATATTGTCATATATATACATAATATACATACTACATACATATATACAAAAATCAGTATTTTGACGTTCCAAAAAGTTCTTGTAATATTCCGATGTAAATGATTTTGATAGATAGATATTTATGAAAATGAAAGAACTCTAGATAACTGAAATTATAAAGAGACACACATTCTACAGCGATGGTTGTGCTGTTTAAAAAACGGTGAAAAATGGGACTTACTGACAGCTTGTACATTTGGTTTTTTAAACTGATAACATACAACTTAACATAGAAATGAATTTTACATTTCTAAACTATTTATTTTATAAATAAAAAAGTCTGTTTTAATATTTATCCTGAAGCTAATTATGTAGTATGTTTAAAGTACATTTTTCTTGCGTTTTGTCAATCAATAATTTTTCCTTCTAAAATTTAAATTGTTTTATTCAATTTAATTTTTCTTTCAAATAATTTTGATTAAACCGAAAGAAAGCTTAGATAAATAAATTTAATTTCTTCTCTAAATCGTTTTTTAAATTCATAATTTGCTTCTATTACAATTGTATTAATAAACATGTTTGTAACTCTTTATAATTCTAGAAATGTGCTACGATGTGCCTGACTTGCCGATACAAGATTGCTGGACAGCCATGTATGACATTGTGATAAGTCTTGACCGTCGTGATCAGATTAGTTTCCAATATGAAATTTATTCTTCGTTGTACACATATTTTTCCTACAATAGTTTGAACAGAATTTCATTAATTACTAACAAGGTTAATGATTTCAGAGTGATAAAAACATTTGATGAAAGTTTTTCTGATGACCATCAAAGTAGAATTTACAACAAAACATTTGAGTGCCCCAGTGAAATTTCACTCTCGGATATTCATTTAAACACAAAAGCAGGACTTAATAAAGGCAGAAAACGGGCGAAAAAAAACGCTTTTGTTATAATTCTGGCCAATTTTAATAGCCCATTGATTGACGGAGAATTTGTCGACCGGGAGGAAGTTGCTCAGAAAAATTATAAGGGTATAATTAGATTTTTTATTATTATCAACACGTACAAAGTTCCTAGGAAACAAAATGCCTTTTTTATATTTGATTCATTGCTGAAAATATCTAAAACTCCCCTAATAAAGTTTTTAGGGACTCTGTGCAACGGTTGTAGTTCCAAACAAATTTCATTTATTAGCTCCGACAAAAATTATAAAAAATGTTATTTTTTGGGTAATGTTATTGTTAAACGTCAAATGTCAGATACAGTGTCCGAATGTAAAGGTGTATTTGATCTAATAGACATAGATTCTAAAGAAGAATTTTACTTTGTGAGATCTGCGATAATAAATCTATTAATAAAGCTCAAAGTGTTAAAGGCAGCTGTGTTAATTAAACAAAATGTTCATAAAAATGATTTCTTAAAACCAAAAAGAGCTAATTCTTATACAATTAATCCTAACAAAGATTTGTGTACAGTGTGGAACTTTAAATATACACTCGCTGAAACACATGACGTCATTTGGAATATATCAAAGATAAACGCGACTAGTTTTACCGACCAATCGTTGTCAGTAGAATGTGATGAAAAAATTAATAGTTTAAAAATATGTGAGGTTGACAAAACTTTATTTAAAATATTGAAAAGAAACCCCTTTGTATTTAAACTCCCTTACAGCAAAGTAGAGGTTGGGGAGACAACTTTAGTGCCTAAAAGCTATTTTCATACTTTCCTACAAGATAGAAAAATTAACGATGGGAATTCATACCATATTGGCAAAACTACTTACTTACCAATAAATTGCTCCGTTGACGACAATCTTGATTTCTTATGTCTACAAATTGTAAAGTGCCATTTAGATGAAAACTACAGAAGAACAGTTTGTAACTCGCCTGTTCAATATATTTATAAACATTCATTGCTGACAGAGTATTACAACTATCAGCTTGTAAATAGAAGTGGGCAACTTATTGATAGACAAAAATATATTTGTTTAAATTCATTAAATGATACCAACGGACATGTACAGCAAAATTTAAACATGTTAAACAAAAGTATTTTTCAATTACAAGACTATCATTTTTCAAAGAACGTTGACATAGTTACATGTAAATATTTTGATAAAGAGAACATAACAAAACTGAGTTTGAGTAAAAATGAAAACTTAAATATTAAGGAAAATTATAATTCATTATTGCATTCAGAAAAAAACAAACCTACTTGTTTTTATTCACAATCAGTAGTTGAGAAATGTCCAGCGTTTGAGAATGAAATCAACTGTAGTGAAGTAGTTTGTCCAGCTAATTTTATCAAATGTCCAGGATCGTATTGTGTTTTCTTGGGAGAAGAATTAAGAAATACAAATCCTAAATGTTATTCTTTAGATTCAGATGAAAGTGATTTGAGTAATTTTTTCCATTGCTCCATAAGACTAAAGTCAACACTTAAACGAACCTGCATTCCTGATGATATCATTGACATAGTCAAACCTTTTGATAGAGAAGACGTATGTGATTTTACTTGTGGCAATGGTTTTAAGTGTATTCAAGGACATAAAAGAACTGTTGTTAAAAACAAAGCATTGTATAAATATAACGTATATTATAAACATATTGATATTTTGGCAATTAATATGAAGTATAAAATACACCCCGAAGAAATTCCATTTCTTTCATTATTAGATCATACAGAAATGCATGCGTCACACTGTAGATTTTACCGCTTGTATGATATTTTCCTGGATCTAGATATTTCTCAGCTGAACTATTTGGATGTTAGTTATAACAATTTAGGATCAAAATATGCATTGGATAATATAAGTTCTTTGACAATGCTAAGATATCTAAATCTTTCTCACAATCGCCACTTCACGATATTTGACGATGTAAATTTCCCCAAGTATTTAGAGTCTCTTGACCTTTCTCATACAATAGTGGATCGTATTCCTCCAGCTGCCTTTGACAAATTGGTTTACTTAAAATACATCTAGAACAAATTAAGAATAACTATTTTGAAAATCTGACAATTCAAATGGCTTTGTTTGTTTCCGACTATAAGTTATGCTGTCCACAAGTGAAAGGTCCCAACGTCCCACAGGACAAATGTTTTTCACCAAAAGGTCCACATTTGTCTACATGTAAAGATCTTATTGGTGACTCTAACAAGAGAATTATTTTATGGCTAGTTGGGCTTGTGGCATTTGTATTAAATTTGCTTGTTGTAGTCTACAGATTAGTTTGGGACAGAAATGTTTTTAAAAAGTCCTATGGGCTTTTTTTGACATGTCTTGGTTTCTCTGATTTAATTATGGGTATTTATCTGCTTGTCATTGCTGCAGCTGATAGTTATTTTAGAAGTCTTTATGTTTTAAATGATAAGAAATGGAGATACGGAAACATTTGCAAGTTTGCTGGCTTTTTAGCCACGTTTTCTAGTGAATCATCGGCATTTTTTATCTGTCTTATTACAATAGAAAGATACTTAATCATGCGTTATCCTTTTGGTGAGCACAGTTTCTCTAAGAAATGTAAATGTTTCGCCCTTATATTGTCCTGGTCCGTTAGCTTTATACTCGCCTTGATTTCAACTCTTCCATTAGACTGGGATATTTACTCATCCAACAGCATGTGCTTGTCTCTACCACTAAATTTTGTAACAAACAGAGGCTGGAAATATTCTTTTTGTGTTTTAGTTCTTCTCAACTTTTTAATATATATTTTTATCTTGATCGGTCAGGTTTTAGTTTTTCGTTGGTTTGTGAAAAATAAAATCCCAGAAAGCCCTAAGGGTAGGAAAACCAGAAATGTAGATTTGGCTCTAGCCAAAAATCTTGCTTTTGTAGCTATATCAGATTTTTTATGTTGGTTCCCGATTGCTTTAATGGGATTTCTGTCACTAGCTGGCTACAGTTTCGGTAATGAAGCCTACTCCTGGTCAGCTGTACTGGTCATTCCAATCAACTCGGCATTGAATCCTATTATTTACACAGTCCCAGCAATTACAAGAAAGTTATGCACCATGCATTGTTTGGACTAAATTCTCTATACCTCTAAGTAAACCTCTTTAATTGGTTCCGTTCTTTTACATTTAGCCTAATTACATGAGTATTTTTGGAATTTAAAAAAGCAAACAAACGAATTGTTTGAAATACAACCGAAACAGAAATGTAGATATAGATCTAGATCTATATCGAATCGGATTTTCTTATTTTAATTTTAATTCTTTTGTTAAATGACATACATGCACAAAAATGAATTAATAATATTGCTAATGTACTGTATTCAAAACTATGCACACATAAATTTAAAAGTAGACACTTATGAACAAGTGCTCAGCATTACCAAATACTTTTACAATTGGAATGAATAATAAAAAAAATCAAATAAAAAAATGTTATACTTTAAATGTTGAGTTGTTGTTGAGCCTTCTCGTCCATGAGGCACATCCACCGATCATCATCGGCGTCTGCACTTTCTTCTAGGACATAGGCCACCTACAAGAGACCACCAGGCATCTCTATCCTGGGCTAGTTTCTCCAGGATCTTCCATTCTTGGCTATTTCTCTCGATGTCTGCCACCAATTCTCGGCGACAAGCGTTTTTGGACGGCCTCTTTTCCGTTTACCCTGTAAGTTCCATTTCAGGGTTTGTCTTCCTGTATTAGAAGCAGGTTTTCTTAGTGTATGACTGATCCACCTCCACTGCTTTTGAAGAATATCTTCCTCAATGAGCTTCTGTTTTGTTCGCTGCCATAGTTCCCAGTTGTTGATTTTGTCCGGCCAGTGAATTCTGAGAATTATTCTTATACAATTGTTGATGAAGGTCTGGATTCTGGTCAGGTTTACAGCCGTTGTTCTCCACGTCTCAGCTCCATGTAGCAGCACATAGCGCCTAAATCCTTACTTTTAACTTGCTGCCTAATTTTTTGGCGACCCAAACATTCTTAAGTTGCTGGAAGGCTGCTCTTGGTTTTACGATTTTTATTTTGACGACGGCATCTACCACCTACTTTATCTACCACGCTGCCAAGGTAAACAAAACTATCCACCTCATGCAAAACCTTTGCAGTGAAAAATAAACTCAAAAGCAAGGATTTTTTTTAACTTGGAAAAACCCTGAAATTGTTGTTTTGCCAAACCTGGGTGTTGTTCCCGAAGAGGCTTCATGCCAAGGTAGATTTTGACAAATTCAGAATTTTCCATGTACTTGTGATGCCAGATGTGTAGTTTACCGAAATTGTTGTGAAGATTTTGCTTCAGGTTGCCCGTCCACTTTAGAAGAGGAATTTACAGAAATATACAAACTTTTTAAACTTAGATATACAATGCTTTACACCTTTTAGAAGGTTAGTTATAAAAAGTTACATAAATAAAAAAAAACTTCAATAACCTTCAACAAATCAATTAATCTAATGGTCTAATCTATAAAAATCTGCACATATTTTGATGCAATGCTGGTGAATCTGGGATACCCGTTATCTGGGGTTTTGCTTACCTTTTTGGAGCACTTTTTAAAGTTAATGAAGTTGATGTTGAAAAGTTATTATCCTCTTTAACATTTTTCCTTTTCATAACTCACCGATACATAACAATTATTTTAGTTACTCGTGTTTATCTCAAAATATCTACAGAGAAAAAACATGTAGTCCTCAGCGGGAGAAATTTCTAATATAGTTGTCATATGTATAGTTCAGGAAGGATAATAATCTGAACTTATAATACTATCAGAACCGCTGTGTCTTGAATATGCACTTATAATCTCATGAGCGTTGCAATGGATATTTCCAAGGAAAGAATTTCGACCGGACTCCTTACCTTGAAATAAGCGGTAGAGACTTCATCTTGTTATCCATATCTAAACAAATATTGACCAAGAAATATGAAAACAAGTACCATTCATGGATTACATCAGTTTGCAGACACGGTCAAGTTGTCTACACCGCAGAATTAAAGATTTCAGATGTTTTCATGGACAAATGTCCAACGCAACGTTCAGTTTTTTCTGCGATTCCAAGATGGACGAATGTTTAAATAACGCTAAAAACATGACAATGTTGTCACATAGCTACTATAACTCCCGGGAAGTTATTTGGCCTCCTTTCAAATGTTTTCATTTTAAATATTAGACATAAAGTTTTGTGTAACTCTACGTCAGTCAGGATATTTATCGCCTGCCTCTCTCTCTCTCCCTCCTTTCTCTTCCACTCTCCCTCTTTCTATTTCACTCTCTGTCGATCTCTTTATTCTCTATTTGTCTCTTTCTGTCTCCCGTTCTTTCTTTCTCTAGTTCTCTCTCTCTTTCTCTCTCTCTCTCTCTCTCTCTCTCTCTCTCTCTCTCTCTCGATCTCCCTCTCTTTCTCAATCGATCTCCCTCTTCTCCTTTATCTCTCGATCACTTTCTATCCACTCTTTCTCTTATAAGTGAATTTTTAAAATATGTTTTCTTTCGATGTACTCTTAGATTATTTCCAAGAATACTGACATAATAATCATCGTGTAAAAACGCTTGCAACCTTAAGGTCTTGAATTGTTTGTTTAATGCACTGTCCAGACATCTGTCATAATGACATCAATGCTTCAAATGACAACACAGTTTTGTGGCAGCCAACATTAAGTTTATGTGTAGCGATCTAATTTCTATCTTCACTTTGTAAGATTCCAAAATTTTCTGCACATGTTTTAGGTTATTCCTAAAGATTTTAAAGCACACAAGATCTATTAATATTTCTTATGTTAAATTACTAGAAGCCGTTTCGGTGTTAGTAAACGGAGTTTTTAATTTTTTCTGTAAGTGGGTTTTTGGTAAGAACACTTTAAATCATCCGTAGAAACGAAAATAATTTTCTTGTATAAAAGCATATTCTGACTTTATTTTTGACAGCAATCTCTCCTAAATAGCATGTAAATCTAATCTTATATTGAAATATTTTGATTTTTAGCGCATATGTTGTTTAGTTAAACTTTATTATTCATAAGTTTAAAGTAGAATAATAAATTGGTTATTCTCAAATTAGGCTAGATTTATATTGTGATCAACCTTTTGTTTTTCCGCGGGCTATTTAATAAAGGGACGAGTATACAGTATACATTGTATTCAATACCTTTCAGCCAGGAAGGTGAAGAACAGATCTGAGTTAAGCATACATTTATGAGAAATGTACATAATAAAGCGATTAGTTCTTATTTAGAAATACTACACAGAGATAACTTAATACAACCATCAGATAGACAGAAGGATACAAACACTTTTGTTATTCCGTATGCAAGAGCGAACTCATACAAGTTTTCTTTCTTTCTGTCCGGAATGGGTGAAAAGGGTTGCCTGAAGAAACCAGGAAGGCAAACACATTATCATCATTTAAAACTCTAATAAGAATGCAGGACTAAAAACAAACCATAGATAAACGTAAGATGAAATAAACTTATGTATAGAAGGGGCGTCTGTAACAGATAAGATAATATAAGATAAATCAACCGTTGCGTCGTATGTTCTAGTTTTTAAGTTCTTTTGACGCCTTGTTCTCAATTCGAAAAGTATCCTTGTGTCCAATCATTTTAATTTATTTATAAGTTCAAAATTTAATATTATTTCAAGCTACTTAACTCAAAATTTAAAGAAAGAATAGTTTTCTGAATACAAATAACTAGATTTCTTTTAAAATCATCATGTGATTTCTATTATGGGTAAAAGTAATATAAAATCTAAAAATACTGTTTTAAAATTCCTTTTATTAAAATCACCGTCTTGACATGGGATCGTGTTGGACTTGCGGAAAAACAAAAGTTAAATATGACCAACTTGCCATGTTGCTATCAAGCTGAAATGTGTAGTTTATATGAGAATAAAATGGGGACTTTTTAAATTTTATATATTTTGTTACTCTTAAAAGTAATAAATAAAGGTAATGATGAGGGAACTTAAAAGAAAGGCATAGCTCGCAGTGTTGTTTATTTTTTCAATGTAATGCAATTAATTATTAAATCCTTATTACACAAAGACTTATTTTAATTTAGATAAAATTTGATATGTCTCTATTATATATATATAATATAATTGTTCTTGATTCACTTAATTTAGTTCTTTTTTCCATATTGATACTTGCTTAAGATCTTATTCACTGAACACTTATTTTTACAGTTACTAACATAAAAAGTAGACTTTAATATTTCAAAATCATCTCTATTATGTTCTTATTTAATATTAAGAAAGCCTGAACTTCAGGTTACATAAAATACTAAATACAAAACCAAATTATATAAGAAAACAATACATTTATTATTATTAATTTTTTTTAATTCTGAAACTTACACGATACTAAATGTTTTGGCTAATGCTTTCATTAGTTCAATAAGCATATAGTACGTACTTACATTAGTAATGAGATTATATTTAAATTCTTAAAACATACTATATCATAAATAGTTTTTAAGTAAAAGGAAAGGAAAATACATTAAATAGACACAGGGTACAGAAAAAAAGTAGGAAGTATCAAAAGTTACTGTAAAAGTAATAAATCATACAGTTAGGTAAACTTATGAATCTGGATAATTCCATATGGAGCCAACGTATCAAATAATTCTATAAGTCTTTTTTCCATGTAGATCCTATCATGGGTATTGCTCGCATACAAAATATCACTTACTGCATTATCTGAAATTGTGTCATTGTCCACACTATTGAAAGGTTTAGACACAGAACATTGAGCTTGTGTATTTACATTATTACGTTTATCTCTAATCCGATCTTCAAGACGTCGATTTGTCTACCAACGTAACTTTTATTACACCTTTTGCAAAGACTTGCATAAATCACGGTGCGACTTGTGCAAGTAAATCCATGTTTTATTTTAAAATTTTGAAGAGGGAACGAATTTTTGTAAATTTGAATAACATATGGACAAGTATTGAAACGGTTACGTTTGAAACCTTTTGGTCCGTTATGTGCTTTTATTGTGGGAAGGTTACTTCTTAAAGTATACCTTTGGGACTTCTATCTCTTCGAAAGCAAAAAGTACATAGAGTAATATCGCTTACTCTTATATTAGCGAAATATACATAATTCAAGCCTTGTCCACTTGACTTATGATATATCTAAAAAAATAAACAACAACGTAACAAACATTAAACACATTTAACCTGTTAACTAATATAAAAGATTCCGGTGGATTCACTCAATATGTCTACTCCTTCGTTCCGGGGTTAAAATCATTTTACTCTACAAATCGTGTGCAATTTTTAATACATGTCTTATAAAAAAAAAAAGATCTTGAAAAAAATGACAAATTAATAATCTTATTTCCAGAAAATTAAAACTTAACAAAATGAGGGTGAGATAAGTTACAATAAAAATGTCTTAATATTGAACAGATATTTTTTAAAAAAACCATTAGAATCCCTTTGTTTAACAGCACTAAAACAGAGATGGTGCTCCTTACATTAATTAGACATTAATAATCCAAAGGAACATAACAATACAATATATTTATACAATACTTTTCATGTATTTTATTATGGAATCTCTTTTGTTCATTTTGTTTAACTCATCAAAACACAAACTTCCTGTTACACACACAAACCTGACTATTTTATTTATTATTTTTACCAAATTTTGGATTTTTATAATATGAACAATTTAAATGGTATAGAAATCAGAGTTTTAAAGTCGTTTTTGAATTCAAGAATAGGGATTGAAACATCTATATAATTCCGATAAAATCGGAATGCTTGGCAAGCCTGTGAATATTAAGCTCTTGAGGAAAATTTACTCATATTACAAACGAAAGGAGAGAAAGTGGTATAAAAATATACACAGACACACATAAATAATATAATAGTGCAGGTCACTCACTGGATGTGGAACGCTGAGGAACGATGTACAACAGTCTATAGCAGTGTAAAAATCGTGTGGTGATTAGCACTGTAAAAATATTTAATATGATGACGTCATTGTTTGGTGTGCATATGTGCGCAAAATACAACCCCTATTATTATTAAATACTTTGCGTACATTTCAGAAAGTTTAATATTTCGTATTTATCAAAAAAGGACAAGTTAGTTGGGCTCTTGAAAAAGGTAGGCGCCGTAGGCGCCCTAAAAAAGTGGGCGCCGCAGGCGCCACGGCGCCCCGGCACAATCTAGTAAATCAATATTTAGAATATTTTCACAAATGTATTTAAGCTTTTAGGGCAGTACACTTCCGTTGCAGGGCGTGAGTATATATCTAGTTAAATTAAGGTTTAAATGCAGAAGACTTATTTATTTCTTCAAAGATAAATTATATTTTCACTACACAAAATTAATGTACAACAATGTAACATTGGTAGATGATAAACTACACATTTAATTGTATATACAATTTTAATCCAACATTAAGGTTATCTTAAAATATTATTAATATTTCACGAAAAAAGAAGTAACATATATTTCTTTTATATTACTTTTTTCAAAAACGCTAATTAAATTTTTCTTACATCTAAGCACAAAACGAAGCTGTTTATACACTTACTTTAGAGATATATTTTGAATTAAAAGGTTTTTTTAAATAGAAATTTCAATTTTTGCAACGATTTTTGTTCTTAGAATCTCTAGAATTATCCATCTGGCGACATTTTAGCCATTGTTGGATTTATTTTAAGTGTTATTCAACATGAAACAAAGATACATAATTTGATTCAATTTCAGAATTAATTATCTACCATAAACAATCATTAAAAAACCATTAACTATGACAAATTTATTAAGTATATCATTTATCATTATCATATATGGAAATACGGCCCATATAGGGCCATGCCCTGCTGCACATTCTTCCATAGGGAGTGATTAATAGCTTTACGCTTCTAACCCAAACTCCAAACTGGTGTATATCAATGTCCTCCTTAATTGGGCGATCAATGAGTTGTCGGCCCCTCCTAGACTCCAGCCTGTATATAGCTTTTAATTACCTATATTCCGGCATTCTTCCAACATTTCCTTAACAACATTTTAACATAATTTAGCTAGAAATTGAAAACAATGTCATGAACGTACTTTTTTTAAGTCGGAAAAGACCTTATACAATATCATAATATAGTAATTTACAATGGTTAGCGACATGAAATATTGAGAAATAATATATTTAAAGAATATTTCATCAAATATATAAATTTTACAAAAAGAATTATGATGTAAATTGCATTCCCATTTTTTTCTTTTTCAAATAATAAACAATAAGATATTATATTCTAAGATAAAGCTCACTCTAGTTAAAATAAAAGAAGAGTCTAGCATCGTTCATTTACCCAAAATAATGTTTTTCAACTTCAAGAAAAGATATTTTAAAACTAGTTAATATTGTGTTAACACTGGCTGATAACAAATATTTTTTTCTGAATACTATGTGAATAATCATTTTAATTAGCGATAATTGTGCGCAATTTTCTTGTAATAGCTGGTATTGTGTATATGATAGGATTCAATGCGGAGTTAATTGGAATGACCAGTACAGCTGACCAAGAGTAGGCTTCATTACCGAACGTGTAGCCAGCAAGTGATATAAATCCCATAATGGCAATGGGGAACCAACACAAGAAATCTGATACAGCAACAAAGGCAAGATTTTTAGCAAGAGCCAAATCATTATTTCTCGATTTCTTTATCATGGAACTTTCAGGAATTTTATTTTTCATAAACCCATGGAATACTAAAACCTGCCCAATGAAAATGAATAGAAATGTCAAAAAATTGAGAACAACTAAAACACAAAACGAATATTGCCAGCCTTTGTGTGTTGCTGTATTTAATGGTAGAGACAAACACATGCTGTTGGATGAGTAAATATCCCAGTCTAGCGGAAAGGTTGGGATAAGGGCAAGTAAGAGGCTAACAAAAAATGTCAATATTACAGCACCATTTTTGCAAAATTTTGTGAACCTGTGCTCACCAAAGGGGTAGCGCATTATTAAATATCGGTCTATTGTAATAAGACAAATAAAAATTGCCGATGACTCACTAGAAAATGTGGCTAAAAACCCAGCAAACTTGCAAATGTTTCCGTGTCTCCATTTTGTATCATTTAAAACATAAAGATTTCTAAAATAACTATCAGCTGCAGCAATCACAAGTAGATAGAGTCCCATAATTAAATCAGACACACCAAGACAAATTACAAAAAGCCCATAAGCCTTCTTTAAAATCTTTTTGTCCCAAACTAACCTGTAGACTACAACAAGCAAATTTGAAACAAATGCTACAAGCCCAACTAGCCATAAAATGATTCTCTTGTTAGAGTCACCAATGAGGTCTTGACATGAAGACAAAAATGGTGCTTTTGGGGAAAAACATTTGTCTTGTGGGACGTGTGGTCCTGTTACTTGAGGGCAGCAAAATTGATAGTCGGAAACAAACAAGGCTGTTTGAATGGTCAAACCTTCAAAATAGTTTATCTTTGTTTGTTGAAGTAACGTGTCCCTTAGATCAAAGATTTTTAAGTCAAATGAAGGTTTAAGTCCTATTGAATTAAATTTATTTATTTTGGTATGTCTCAGATAAAGATACTTTAAGTAAACCAAATTGTCAAAGGCAGCCTGAGGAATACTATCTACATTTGTATAAGACAAATCTAAATACTGTAAAAACTGAGGAAACTTTGATTTTGTTTCAATTTTCAGATATGGGTTATAAGATGCATTTAGGTATCTTAGTATTTTTATGGAGGAAATAAAGTTTAAATCATTACTTGTTATGTTATTAAAACTTAGATCAAAGCTAATTAGTTGAGAAATGTCCAAGTCTTGGAAAGTTTGATAGACATCTATTATGTTACAATTAGAAGCACGTATTTCTGCATGATCTAGTAGAGAAAGAAAAGGCATTTCTTCGGGTTGTATTCTATATTTATCATAAATTTTTGAAATTTCTATATTTTTAAGAAATAAGTCGTAATTTAGCCAAGATTGGTTTCCAACAGTTTCAATTCTTCTACCCTGAAAACACGCAAAACCATCTTCACAAAGAAAATCACAACTTAATTGTAGAAGATAAAATAGGTTTTTGAAACCGACACAGGTAGCTTTTAGTCTTGTCTTAAGTTGTATTGAGCATTGAAATGTTGTTTTCTTTTTGATTTTGCTAGTGTCTAAATCGTAGCATTTACGACTTGAAGATGTTAATTCTTCTCCTAGGAAAACGCAGTAAGAGTTTGGACATTTGATGAAATTTGATGGACAATCTACCTCACTGCAATTGTTGTGACCAATATTAAACGGGCATTCTTTTGCTAATGAGCGGGTAAAAAAGCAACTTGGATGAGTAAATCTAGTGTTTGATAAAAATGTATCGTCTTCCTCCAATTTTAAGTTTTCAACTTGGCTAAGATTCAATGTCTTTAATTTTTTTTCATTAAAACGTTTACAAGTTGTTATATCATTTTCTTTATATATTGGGTAGTCTTGAAATTTAAAAGAATAGTCTTTGAACATTTTCCAGTTAGGTATTGGGCTCTCGCCATTATTGTTCGAGGAATTGAAATACTTTGTATTTTGCCAGTTCTTTTTTTTCTCATTTATTTTTACAACCACGTGGTTGAAATACTCAGTAAACGACTTATGATTGTAAATGTATTGAACTTGTTGGTTACAAAAATTATTTTTGTAGTTGTCATTTGAATGGCACATCAGAATATGATGACAAAAGCCCTCAGCATTGTGACCTAAATGGCATGAGAATTGTGCGTATTTATTTTCTTCCTCATAATTGAAACCTTTAAAGTAAAATTGATTTGAATTAAACAACCCATCTAAATACCTTGTAGGTAATAACGTCAGATTTCCTTCTTCAACTCTTTTAATAGAGAATGAGTATACTGAATCTCCTCTGTTAGACTTATGATCAGTATTTAGTGTTAAGTCAATCTCACATAATTTCAAACTGTTCATTTTTTCTTTACAATCAACAGACAACCACTGGTCAGTAAACGATGTCACGTTCGGTACTGTTGACCTATTTTCCATTAAAAACTGAACTTCAGTTGAATTTGTTTGTGTGCTCCTAAACCTCCAAACGGCACAAAACCTATTGTAATAAGGTTGTTTATAAACATTATCTTGCTTGGCCAAAAAAAAGAGAGGGTCAATAGCGTCTAATTTAATAAAAACAGAAACTTCTGAATCGTTAAGCTTATTTATGTGACTAAATAATAATGACCTAAGATATTTGAATTCTTCTTTAGAATTAATTTTTATCAGATCATATAATTCTTCACAACCAAACATTGCGTCAAAAGCCGATATCATGGCTGTTGAATTTCCTAAAGAGTAACATTTTCTATTCTTTCCGTCCAAGCTCGTATAAGATAATTTATCGGGACTGCACGTGCTACACAGCTTACCCAGAAACAATTTTACTTGTTCCTGTTCTGAACGAGAAATATATAAGAAAAAATTACTTTCCTCTACAACAAAACCATCTGCTTTTATAATAATAAACATTAATTGTATGTCCATATTTTCTCTTTGAAGGATCTCCACTTCATTTTCAAAACGTTTGTCGATCGGGTTAGAAATTCTATCTTGAATCATGACAAATGCAAGTTTTTTTGCCCCATTTCTACCTTCATAAAATACATCTCTTACAACTTCAAATATTTCTACGACCAACAAGAACTGTGGACAGATATCTGGGTTGTTAAATTTATTAAGATAGTGGTAAGAAAACATTTCATCAGATATGTTTATAACTCTGTGCCCAAACATCTCGTATGTTACTAAACTAAAAAGGTTACCACTATATGTGGAAAAATGATTTTTTATCAAGGAAAAAATTCTGTACTGGAAGGCAATTTCGTTGCGACAGTCAAACACAAACAAAATGTCGTATTCCGCTGTCCAGCAATCTCGTAGTGGAAGATCCAGACACATTTCTGTAAATAGAGAAGAATAAACTAATGCTCAAATCCTTTCTCTTATTTTTGTATCGTTTTTTTTAGAACATTATTTTTTTTTTATTAGAAAAAATGGGATTATTTATTTAGTTTTTCTTTTTTTATATCTCGTCATTTTGATTTAGATATTTATAGTTATGTTCTATGATAATGAAACGTCAATTGAAACGCAAAAATTATTTGCATAAAACCTTTCTTTAATTGTTGGTAAGAATATAATTTTAAAAATAAATAATATAAACGGCCGGTTCACTAATTCACTAGTAAGATGAAACATTTAAGAAGCATGCAAATACAAAGGTAAAAATAAACAAAAGAACATTTCTATTGAAAAAGAGTTTTAATTAATTGCAGAAGCCATTCTGTTTAAGTAAGAATAGTAAGATAACTTAAACTTATCATGAATATTTACATAACTCTGAACACCTCAGGTTACCTGCTCATCTAACTGTGCAAATTTCATGTTTTTCTGCTCGCCCAGTAAATGCTTTTGCTAAAGTGAGCCTATGAAAAGATATGCATTTTTTTAAACACCATCATTTAAACTCCAGATACTTGGATGACTTCAATGAAATTGAGTTTTTAAGTCGCTACAAAACTCTTCGCAGGATTTAATAGCTTTTTGAGAACTTTCTAGAGCAGCAACATAATGGTTACAAAGT
The DNA here is from genome assembly GCA_002072015.1 of Radix auricularia. Taxonomy (NCBI): domain Eukaryota; kingdom Metazoa; phylum Mollusca; class Gastropoda; family Lymnaeidae; genus Radix; species Radix auricularia. Next base: position 409,904 of record MUZC01001244.1, on the reverse strand, counting down.
TCAATTGGAAATGGAGTCTCTCTACCATTAATACAAGTGGAAAAGAAATTAAATAAGAGGTTAAAATGTCAGTACATCTTTCTTTATCTGGAAATTTAGCAGCAAGTTATCAAACATTAGTCTCACATCATTTATTGGTATAAAGGCTGATAAGAATATCAGCTTACTTTAATTTCCACATTAGATTCAAAATCAGATTTAGGGCTGGGGGCCGCGGTGGTCGAGTGGCAGGCGCGCTCGACTCGTGCTCGATGGCCACGAGCTCGAGGGAAGCCAAGGACCCGCTCCCGGGGCTCAGGGCGTCCCCGAGCCCCAACCATCCAAATGGGCAAAAAGCGGCGGGGCAATGGGTGGAACCCCCAGCCGCGGCATGCGAACGCTGCCCCACTAGCCAAAAAAAAAACAAAAAACAATCGCTGCCTTGAGAACGAAGAAGAAGATTTAAGGCAAACACTACCCGCCTTTCTAACCAAGCTCTGGCACAATTGCAACCCTTTACCACCCTTACCACCACATTAGGGAAATTTGTATGAAATGTAGAAATACAAATCTAAAAACCTTTTAAGGGATTAAGTTTGGCAAAAGTTGTTTTAAAGTGTTGCACATGTTTGTGCACGTTTGTATACTTATTTTTTGCAAAATATATATGCAAAAGGAGTAAGAATTACCAACTTTTGCATGACATGTGTTTAATGCTAAAACAGTGTTTGTGCCTTATCAAATTTTCCATCACCATAGTTTCATTCTTATTTAATTCCAGCAATAAACACATATTTCCAATGGCTAAAATTCTCTGCGAATCAATTTTTCCAGAGTTAAAAAGTATTAATTGAAAATATTTCTCTGGAATGTCGACGTTTGTAGTAGTTGGTTAAAAAATGTGATTCTTCTCTGTATATAATCAAAGTTCTTGCTACGGATGACTGTTTAGGACTTTGCTGGAGGATATTATTGCTAACAATATCAGCATATTTCCTATCAGAATTTGATGTAGATCCAACACACTTAATGTCAGACTTCATTTGGCTTACAGCAATATTAGCTTCGTCTTTTTGTTGCCAAGAACCAAGGGTGTGTGACGTCGGCTCTACAATAACATCATTTTATTAGTTTTAATAAAAGTCCTTGCAATGACTTGTCCTGGTGTGATCCTGTCTACATTTCCAAGTGTTCACATCACTGTTTTTTGTCTTCTCTCAGTTTATTATACTCAAACTGTTTTTAAACCAACGCCAAATTACCCCATTGACTCTTTGGAAGACCCAAACGCCATTTAGGAAAGCTGGAAAAGACAAAACAAACATTTTATGTTAAATTAATTATACTTTGTTATGAAACTGAAATATATTATTGTTATATATTTGACAACATTTTATTTTTTAATTCAGAGGTTTTTAATTTGGACTTTAAAGAAAAATGTAATGCTTAAAAACTATAATTTTAAAAAAATAAATTTGCTTTGACAACCAAAGAATTACAGGTAAGTCAAAACATTTCAAAACAACAATAACAAGTTGTATTGTCGAGCCTTAAGATTGAGTTTAAAGGCAGTAATCATTATTTGCATAGGTGCATTCTTAATTTTAGTATTCAAAATCTAACTTAACATAAGTGTAGTACAGTTACTCTAATAATAATTAATAATATGGGTTCATATTAAAGAATAGAGTATGATATTGAGCAATGACTATGAGTCTTACAAATATGACTATAAGTATATGGCGATTCTATGAATCCTGGTCACAAATTATTTTACACTAATAAGAGATAGTATAAAACATCAAAATATGTTATTTTTTTGTAAGAACACAGCACATGTGCTTCTTATTGTCTGATAACCAATAAACAAATAGTAAATCTTGTAATTGTCACACAGCATTTACAATTAGCTACCAAAAACGCCCTGTTTGTGACTATTGCGCCACTGAAAGACAGACAATTAGCTTGCAAACAAGGCACGACTTGTGTCATTCTAATACCGGTCTATCTACCATTATTAAAATTATAAATTCTACAACGATTTTTATTACATGTTACTGCAACAAAAAACATACTCTAAATATAATCTTATTGACCTAGAATTAGTCATTGCAATAACATTAATTAATTTATTATAATTATGTTAACTTTATATTAAATTCAAAATGTTTCTAAGTAAGTACCAGTACCGTGTGAGTAGCATTCTGAATATGAATCTTCTTAATTGAAAGTAAAGGTTAGTGCCTCGTCTTCAAAACAGCTGAGTCAAATCTTGAGTGGTAGTTCTGTCATACAAAGACAATTTCAATTATAACATAACATTACAGCATGTGCTTTAGGAGTATTAAATTATCATAATTTAAGTCCCTCTTTCAAACACAAAAAGATCTTCATAATTATTGCTAATTAGTGTAAGTCATAACTTATTGTAAATAGTTACGCTTGATAGAGGTGACAAAGATCAGAGTATACTAATGGCTAGTACACTATTACTATTACTATTTCTAATTACACATAATAACTTATTAGTATTACTCATCAATACTAATACTATTACGTTTAAATTTTTATAAAATATTGATTACTTTTATTATTATTTATACTTGCAAAGTTTAAATACTATTAGACATTATTTAAAAAAATAAATACATTGGAATAATCTCTAAAATGGTGGCTGTGTAGCGAAGTCAATAGTGTGCTCGCCTCACAAGCTGAGGGGCGTGGGATCGAGCCCACGAAAAGCCACTAAATAAATATTGAGAAATGACTAACGCTAAGAAAGCCCTCCGCTGACCTGGAGAGGGATAGGCGCCGCCAGTGTCTATTATGCCCGAGAATGTTCTAATGGAAACATTAGAATCCTCTACGACCTCGAAAAAAGAGGTTATGGGACTAAAAAAAAATCTCTAAAATGCCCTATAAAATACTCACTTCTTTTAAGTAGTGATGAGCTTTCTGGAGGTTCTCAAAACTCTCTTCTAGTTGTAGACGGCTTGTGTAACAGGATGGTCGGTTCTAACACCAATTTAATGTAACAGGCCGAGGTCCCCGTTTTCTCACTTTCTCGTGATTGACCTCATTTTGCGCTTCTTTGTGGGCTTATCAAACAGTCTCCGCTCTCATACATTAATTCACTTTAATAATCAAATCCAGGAAAAATGTTCTTTAATAGTTCAATAACAAATCTGTACACTTCTTTTACAATATACAACAATGTTCATTTTGCTTCCACTAGCTTCATCTCTGTCTCTCAACTTCTCACTTCTAACTACCGCTCGTGTCATGTCCTCGTGTTCTCTCTCCGTCCTTCCCGTGACCACACACACGCGATTTTTTAACTGGCCTCCTTTTGACCCTGACACACCACTTTTCTCACGTGACAGCTTGTCTCTTTCTTGGAATGAGTCTTTAAATTTTACAACAATACGGCACTCTACTTTTTTTTGCGACTAAATTTTTCTGATTAATTTTTTTTATATTTTAACTTTAGTTTCAGCAGTAGGAAATCTGTCAATCTAGTAACATTCGACCTTCTAGATTTAAAATTTATATTCTCTTTCAGTTTCTATTATTTTTTTATTAACTTGTCGTAGGTTCCGTTGTCTGTAGGATCAGTTGTCAATGTGGTAACGTTTTTTTTAAATTTCAGGGGCCGTCGAAAAATAAAGTCACGCACTTATGTGGAGTAGGGGTCTCCAACTTCGTGACGATGTGGGACGAGAGGGAGTCGAGAGTTTAAGGATTATGACGTCAATTCAAAACACACTACACTAAGCCAAATTTCCACTAAACTAAACACATATTCTATGGGCCTGAGATTACTCTCTTAAGGCCTTGGCTATTACTTGGGCAATCTGCTCCATCTGTTGGGCAGTGCCATACAACATTGTCTGAACGTAGGACTCCCCTGCCCCCCTAACCTCCCCGGCTATGTCAAGCACGGGACATGACGTCAACAAGTGTATGATCGTCTCAGAGGCCTGGCTGCAATGGCGGCAGTTAGGGTCCCTGTTGTGATCTAGCCTGTTAAAGTACGATTTGGTTGGGCAATGCTCGGTGCGCATTTGGGTCACCAAACTCTGTTCCCTTCAGTTTAGACCCCACCACTGGTCCAATCTGCTAGGCCTGGGCATGTTAGCGAACACCCCTCTGGCTGTAGCTCCATCTTCCCACTCCTGGCACCACTTTTCCCTAAAGTGGTCCTAAAGCCAAGTCTTTGTACCCAGATATGTGACTGGGACATCTGGTTGGGGTTGGGCTGCTCCAGCTTTTGCCAGGGAGTCTCCTATCTCATTGCCTTCTACATCCACGTGGCTAGGGATCCATTGAACTGTGACCCTGCCAACAAGTCTCTCGAGTCTGCCCACGTCCTCCAAAATGGAGTCGACTAAGTGGGTGCTACGTTTCTCAGATAGCAGGACTTCGAGCGCTGATCTCGAGTCACAAAACAAGACCGTGTCGAGACCTACTAGTCCCGACCCTTGCAGTGTTAGGTGCACACTTTCCAGGGCCATGTGAATAGCTTCAAGCTCCGCATCGTAGTTCGATGCTGTGGTCCCACAGGGTCCTGAAAGTTCCTCTTTTGGTGGCCCTCCTAATGGGTATAGGATGAGCGCACCATATCCTGCAGTTCTGTCACTCCGGCTGGCAGACCCATCCGTGAACACTTTCACTGGGGTTTCCGNACGTCCTCCAAAATGGAGTCGACTAAGTGGGTGCTACGTTTCTCAGATAGCAGGACTTCGAGCGCTGATCTCGAGTCACAAAACAAGACCGTGTCGAGACCTACTAGTCCCGACCCTTGCAGTGTTAGGTGCACACTTTCCAGGGCCCTGTGAATAGCTTCAAGCTCCGCATCGTAGTTCGATGCTGTGGTCCCACAGGGTCCTGAAAGTTCCTCTTTTGGTGGCCCTCCTAATGGGTATAGGATGAGCGCACCATATCCTGCAGTTCTTTTACTCCGGCTGGCAGACCCATCCGTGAACACTTTCACTGGGGTTTCCGTGAACCCTTCGATTGTCTCAAGGGCAGCCACTTTCTGTACATATTCAGGGCTGCGCTTCGTTACTGTCGTGTCAGTCATTGACAAATGTATTGTGGGACGTGTCATTTCCGCATGAGGCGGTTTTATTGGGACGCTAATTGTTCTGTGTCTATTTCGTGGGGGTTGAACAGTCCTATCAAGCTCTAGTACTTGATGCATGAACGAGGACCGTTTCAACTTCCCACGTCCGTCCCAATTATGCTGCATTAGGTAGCAGGGGTCCCTCGTGTCCAGCCTGCGATACCTTTCTGCAGTGGTGATGATCGCCTTGTCCCTACGTAACTCAAGTGGTTCTACATTTGCAATGACCTCCACGGCAGCTGTGGGTGTAGTTCTGTACGCGCCACAAATAAATCTCAGGGCCTGGTTCTGGATTCGGCCCAGTTTTTCCAATGCCGTTTTGCTGGCAAAGGCTTGGACCGGCATGCTATAGTCAATCACCGACCTCACACTTCCCAGGTATAGAGCTCTGAGAGTGCTTGCTCCAGCGCCCCAGTTTGTGCAAGCTAACTTTTTCACCAGGTTGAGCTTGGCGGTTGCCTGGGAGCACAGGTCTTGTACAAAGATATGTATTTGTACTTTTTGATCCAGTTGGACTCCCAGGTAAACCGGTTGTTTGTCCCATTTGAGCGCTACATCGTTCATTTTGAGCACTATCTCCTGTTTAAGAACGGTTCGGCCATTTCTGAATAACGAATAGACCTTCTTCTCGGTGTTTACTTCCATATGCCACCTCTGCATGTACCTACTGATAGCGAAAAGGTCGTGCTGTAGTAGCTGTTGCAGTCGGTGGATATCCTTACCGGTACTCCAGATTACCAAATCGTCTGCATACATGGCAGCGCTGGTTTGCAACATACCAGGTAGGTCGTTGATGTAAGCCAAGAACAGTGTGCAGCTGAGCGCTGACCCTTGGGGCAGGCCCTGCTGCAGCGTTCTCCTACTTGAGGTTTCACTGCCATAAGTTGTTGCGATCGTCCGGTTTGTAAGAAAACCTTGGATCCACCTGTACATATTTGCAGTTACGCCTAGGGCTTGTAGTTTCAACAACAGACCGGACCTCCAGACCTTATCATAGGCCTGTCGGAGGTCAAAAAATACTGCCACAGTATGCATTTGTTTCTGGAGCCCATCTGTTATGTACTGGAGAAGACGGAGCACTTGGTCGACCGGCTGCTTTCCTTTCCGGAATCCCGCCTGGTTGATGTTCAGACTATTCGTATTCTCCAAATACCAATAGAGTCTGGCATTAACCATTCTTTCAGCTACCTTCCCTAAACACGATGTTAGGGAGATCGGACGGTAGCTGTTCAGTAGATCTCGATGTTTCCCCTCTTTGGGAATTGGGACGATGTTTGCGCTCAACCAAGCTCCAGGCAGGGCACCCGTGGCCCACGTCCTGTTTATGATATTCAATAGCGAGGACATTGCTATCGTGCCAAGGTTTTTAATCATCTCGTTATTGACTTTGTCTTGACCTGGTGCCTTGGCGGTTTTGCACTTACTGATTGCTGTCTGCAATTCGGTCATAGTGAAAGGAGCGGTGAAGANTTATATGTGGCACGAGCAGCCACAGTTTTAAGTCTGGCCGCCTTTTTCCGGGCTTTCTTCCGTTCACGGACAAGTTCTGCCAGCTTTTTGTTCCAGAAAGGTCGGAACTTTCGATTCCTACACGTTCTCGGAATGGCCTTCCTTGCCATCGACAAAATCACACCCACAAAGTCCTTGTAAGCGTTCTCGATTGACTTGGGGCTCTCTGAGCTCTCTAGTGAGCCCGCGAGCGTTCGTTCGATCCCTTCCCTGAATCTACTCCAGTCGGCTTTGCCGAACAGCCAGTGTCTCCTGGCAAAGCGTGCCTTCACCATCTCGATATTTACTTGAATGAGTATTGGTCTATGGTCGCTAGCAACCTCTGGCAACACTTTCCACTCCGTTTTTGCCTCCAGTTCCGCAGATACTAGGGTCAAATCGGGTCGTGATAGAGCACTGTTGCCTGTATGTAATAGTGTGGGCACACTATTTTTGTCCTGTAGTATAATAAAGTTGGTAGTGAGCTCCAACTCCTCTAAGTAACGCCCAGATGCGTTTTTGTCGGGGTATCCCAATGCTTCTGTATGAGCATTGAAATCCCCTGCAATAATGTGATTTTTAAACATCATTGTGCTGTGTGTTGGGAGGCACAACGTGTTCCTTGGGGTATTTTATATATTCGTTATGGTAAATGTTTTACCAGCTTTAGTAATGCGGAGTGTCAGGGTATCTGTACCTGCAAGAACTCTGCTCTCTACAATCTCAGCTGTGAGGTTGTTCTTCACCAAAGTGACCAGACCTCTGCAGTTCTTGCATGTACAGCGATATACTGAAAAACTCGTAACGTGCAATGGGTTCTTTTTCAGTAGAGTTTCTTGCAAAAGAGCAACGTCCACTATCTGGTCGTGGAGCAACTTGGTTATTTCTACAATTTTGCCCCTGACACCACAGCAGTTTAATTGCAGAATAGTGAGGTTTTTGGGGAGCTTAACCTTGGCAGCTAGCCTCTGAGGGCTTACAGTAGCATATATGCCTTGTGTCGTCCTGATACCCGTCACCGACACACAGGGGAGGGTTCGAAGTCATCCCGCTTAGACAGTTATCAAGTAATTCAGCCATAATAATGAATGAACTTGGCGCTTTGTGTTACCTTTTCCCAGTGTGTGTGTGTTTCCACACACCCACCTTTGCCCTGGGAACTAGACATTTGAGTCGACTCCTTTTCACGACGCCACTCATACGTGGTTTAGTGTGTCCGTTGCGTTAAGCAAGGAATCCTTACAGACATTATTTGGCGTATTGCACCAGGGTTGTTAGTTTCGGGTGAAGCCGGTTCCACACCTTACTCATAGTTCGGGCCACGTAGAACCCGACCCTTTCCGAACCAAATTTCCACTTACATATTCCATTTCTTACTATTTATTTTGTGAAGTTTTGCATGGATTCCCAAGTGTTACGATATTAGAGTGCAGCATTACACTAAATGAATATTAAAACAACACTTTTTTTTTAAACATGCTCATTTTAAAACTGAAAATACCGCCTTAAGGTGGGTGTCAACATCTTTTTCACGTCATATTATTGNGGGGGGGGCTAAGTTTATGTAATGAAGTGCGAAAATGGGGAGGGGGTAAAAAGGGCCAAAACCACGTGACATCATTTATGGACGGCCCCTAACTGACAATGCCATACAAGTTTAATTTTCAATTAAATTAGGGTTAAGCATAACCCAAGGACCGCAAAAAGTATAGAAGTTAAAGAGACTCACAAAATAGCGCTGTAATATCTAAATTACAACATATATTAATGTATTTAATCAATAAAAACATAGGTTCTCACGAATTTCTCTGTGAAATAATATACGTGTAGAAACTGCAGGCCTTACAGAGAAGAATATAAGAAAATTATACACAGGCTTAAAAAAAAAACAAAGTCAAAAACGAAAAGTAGTGCAATCGCGGGATTCCAAATTGCCGTTATTAGAAGATTTTGGGGCGGCTGCAGCATCTGACTTATCATAGGCATTGAAGACATAAGTACAAGTCAACAGCCAGACACAGCTGAGGCAACTGTTTCTAATTTGATTGTCGCTGACACTTATTCATTTTCTAAATTAAATTTTGGAAGATATGTCTGGACACACGACCTCAAGTTGATCTTAATATAATTTTAGATTAATATAAAAAGGTAATTAGTTTACATTCACGCAAGCAAAGGTTTCCGGTCCCCCATGAGTGTCAATTTTCAAAAGATCTTTTCTCACAAACTTTCCCGGAAGCTTACTACATTTTAATCGTGACGGATGAATGGTTTAGTGAGCTATAAAGGACAAAAATACATACATACATTGATTTTTATATTATGTATATTCATTTTTTTCCTGATGAACATTTGTTCAAAATAAAGAGATTGAAACTGAAATCTATTTATTTTTAAAACTTCCGTCAATTATGACGGGTGATACCATAGTATATATATAAATATATATGTATTATATATATAATCGGACGTGATGGTCTAAGATGTAGCGCGTTGGACTGCCGAATTGTGGCAAGAACTCTAGTCACGGATTCGAGCCTCAGTAATGGCAAAACTCTCGAGGCAATGTCCTAGCCACACAATCCCTTACTCTTTAGTGGTGGCTTAATATACGTGTGTACGCTACTTTACTTCCCCTGGAGGCCACCATGTACTGAAAAAGGGGATATATTTTAAATGTGTATTTGTACATACATACATATATATATATATGTATATGTATTATGTATGATGTAGGCTCTAAATACATATTTTACATATTTTTTTTATTTTTTTAAATTTATTCCGAGAGACGTTCAGGAAACAAAGACAAAATTACTCACGGTGATTTAGAAAACATAGCAGGATCATCATCGGCTGTGGTCCAAACATTTTAAAAGGATTAGTTGTCTCTTTAAATACTTCAAAACATAGCGATTTAAGCAACACAGATTATAATCAACTTTAAAAAACGCTATAAAAATAAAGCCTTCAAATCTAACTGTGTAATGAGACACAATGTCACACTTAGTTTTCGCACAAAGTTTTTTATGCTTGCAGCCAATAACACAAATGAACAGCCTTTATAGATTAACTAAAATCTTTCTAAAGAAAAATTATAATAGTGATTATCTTTTTTTTACGTCCCAGAATGTCTTGGACTATAGTAAACATTTACAATATTGACGTTAACATTTTCAGTTAACTATTTTTGTTGCGTTACTTTCATCTTCACAGCAATTGAACAGCCCTTTATAATGCATCTTGTCATAAAAATTAATGCTCTTGCAGTTACTGAACGCGGGCACTTGTCAAAAGCGAACATAAAAAATATTTTTCTTACGCATCATTTGTAATTGGATGTTTTCCTCCTCTTACGCCTATAATATGACTCCCTTCTCCGTTACACAAAAATGATTTTTCCCCACAACCCAACCCAAGACATGTATTAATATTTTCACCTTAAGAGTAACTATGCTGTTTCCAGTTGACCACTGACAATCACAACAGTAATCAAGTTAATAGCCTAAATTTCCTCACCTATAATAATACTTTGCATGACGTTACTAATTAATTTATTAAATTAAAAATATACCACAAGAAAACACTGAAATAATTAATCTTCAACCCTAGACAAGGCTTACCCCCACCCTTCCCGCCATCCACCACAATGAAATAATAAAAATAATAATAAAATGATAATTTATGTAGCGCTGTATCCCAGCAAGGAGCCGGGCTCACGGCGCTTTACATGGAAATAACAATACATATATTAATAAAAGATACATTCAAATCATACTAACTTCTTAAATTACCTTCTTAAGGTTATAAGATTAATTGGTTTTAATTTGTTTTCAATGATTTATCCTGTCATTTAAGTTTTCATTGCAGAAATGTTGATACCAGCAATACTCACACCCCGCTAATTTGCTACAAGGATATCTCAACATATTGTAGATCAAATGAAAGCGGGGTGGATTAAAGATATCAATCATTGTCATGTCAGATTTATTTCAGTTGCATTGGGCGATTTGTCTTATGTTATCATTTGGGATGTATTATGGTCCCTCTTTCTAAACAGTGTGTTCGAATGTTCCCTCTCCGCTGCGAGGTCTCGCGAGCGCACATGCATTTAGCCAACACCGCGCAGTAGGTTAGAATTACGTCGCAGCGAATTTTTGGAAATACTCCACAAAAAATAAATGCTGTGCAATTTGCACACGAGTTTTTATACTTTGCACACAGACCTACGAACCTAAGAGGGAACAATGGTGCGTCCCTACGTTTATCCATTGATATGTGTGTAGTCTTGCATTGAATTTTGATCGTGTGCCGGTTTTCCTTGTTTGATCAGGCAACTCAACCACACCTGAATTCCAGGAGAATTTATATTAGTTTATTCTTGCATACTGAGTTTGTTTTTTACCACTATGTCTCTCTGAATGAGGTAGAGGTTTCCTTTTTGTTAAATTCCCATGTTAGAATTTTTTATTAAAATGTTGCACTGCGTTCCCCTTTTTATTCGCATGTTTTTCTAGATTTAATGACTTAACTACTGCTATTATGTTAAACTTGGGTCTTGAAAAAAAGGACGGAAAAGGGGAACGTTTCAATTTAATAATCAGTTGATAAAGCCAGGGTGCCTATTGGCAAAAACTTTTCACAGTTAATGTAAAAAAATTATATAATATTAAAAATATATGTAAATTTATTTTTCTAAAATGTACAAATTGTATTGTAAAGGCCAGGGTCTCATCTATTTTTAGCGCATTTTTGAGAAGTCGAATGCGCTATTGCACCCGTTTTGTCCGTCCGTCCGTCCATCCGTCTGTCATCACCCTAGATCTCAGCATCCATAAGTCCTAGACCCATGATGTATATATGTTTTTTGTATGTCCTGGCCTGCCATTTGTGCATCAACACTCAGTTACTCGATCCGTTAAAAAACCCCGTTAAAACTACCAAAAAACATTGCGAATCGAGAGATAACACTGGCGCAGGCAACGGCCGCCATTGCCGGAAGTCTTAGTATTATCAAAAGTATTAGTTTTTTTGTTGACGTCATTAGAATATGTGCAAAAGTTTAGAGAGTTTTACGTCATCATTTGTGGTGACTTCAATCAAGATCTTAGCGGCCCAGGGGCAGAAATTGAAAACTTTTTCGAAACAAGCTTCAACATTCAACTACTTTCACCAAGATTGGGAACTACGATCTATCAAACAACAATTGACGGAGTATTTGGGCGATTAGCTGATTACAATTTAGAATGTTTCATTTATGAGTCCTATTTCAGTGACCACAAACCACTTGTAGTTAGATTAAAGAGAAAATAAAAAATTTTAAAATGTCAAATGACTTTTAAATAAAAAAATGTCAGGTATATTCATTACACAAGAAAATTCATAAAAATATGTCTAAAATCTAAACACAATTACTGATAACTACATAATGCTGATATCTAACATAAGTACTGATACATAATACGAAAATGCGCTAACACGTCCTGAGTTCCAAAAGGGACCAGGCTTAACATGATTTTTTTATTATGCCGACTATATAATTGTTTTGCAAATCTGTTTGATTAATAGGTCTATACCAACCTTGACACATTAAAAATTCTTTGTCCATTTAGAGATACCATATTTGTTTGAACTCATAATACCAGCTCAATGGGGCATTGGATCCTAAATGTCATGTTGTCTATAGCATTGTCCTAATATCTGCTAGATCTGACTGTCCCGAAATTCAGGTGTAAGAGTTAAGGGGGTTTACTTTACTACTTGTTGTTTGGTATATAATGCTATTTATTAAAATATTTGATAACCAACGCAAAAGTTTGTTAGAAATATATTTTTAAAAATTTTTAATCTCTAAAAAGCCTTCTAATCATGCCCAAACCTTTCGCATTAATACTATTAATAAGTCACACAATTGACTTTAAGCACAATGAGGTAAACTAAGGTCATAAAGAGCGACCCCAGGAAATAAACCAATGCTTTCTGAGAACCGAGTCTTCTCGATGAGCTACTTATTTCTATTACATTGACAAGGTAGAAGTGAATATAATTTTATAATTCCCTAAAATTGATTTAACTTGTCCGTGATACATATTCTCTAAAAACAGAAACTAAAAAGACATTAAGGCATTTTAAGCGAGATACTAGAATGCACTAATACCAAAGGGATTCAACCTTTATTCTTGACCTTTAGGGCCCAAAACCACACTAATTAAGTATCTCATTTTCACACATCATTTCTAATTATTTTTTTTATATATCTTCATATTTTGAAACAAAAAATTTAGTTTATTTAAAAACAACTCAGACAGAAGACATGAACTCTGACGTTGTGCCAACAAAGCCTTGTAACGTAGAGTGTTATAAAATCTTTGCCAACAACCTACATTTTTATACCAATGTTTTATGTTAATTGTATGCCACATTTTATACAATATCTATGTTGGCAAATGGGTGAAAATAATACGCAAAAATCAATTTTTTCTTTTAATGTGCTGGCATTAATTTTAAAGAGTATCAGAAACTAATTAAAAACATAGAACATTTAGATATGATATTAAATTGCAAACTTGATACGAAATCGGAAATATTTGTCAACGATACATTTTATTCAAGTTGATTTATAACCGAGTGGTGAGCATGGTTTCAACCATAGCTATATCACAAAATTTTAGAAATTTCTATTAACGATAAACTTCGTCCTTCCATAATCATGACTGTTATAAAACAAAATCAGAATACTCTAGTAGCAAACGGAAAGGACATAAGGCTGAGTTAAAGTGTTGAGGGGCTTTAATATAAAAATTTACTCTCAACATTCTTTCGTTGATTTACATCCTGTTATCAAATCTTGCGTGCAATTTCTAAAAGATTGGATAATAATGATACGCATTGTATCCTTCCTTATACATGTACTGAGATAAGGCAAATTTGAATTTAGACCCTTGGAATTTAGACTTGGCCTAAATGTTTGTTGGTGAAATATTGACTCTATTAATATTTACTTCTTAAATTCCAGTTTTGAGGTTAAGTAAAATTCTTCTGCTGTGTTTTCCTGACTACTTTGAAAGACTTGAAATATATGGCTCTAAAATTTAATTCAGAAAACATTCCTGAAATGAAATAATTAAGCGTAATGAATGGCTTTAATTGTATTATGAAATTACTATAAATTTGATAACACAGATCTACAATTTCGTAAATCTGAACAGGAATGCGCAAAACATTTTGTATAATCCTTGGAATTATATTTGAACTTAGCCCCATCAATACTTCTGAGGTATTCTTTGAAAAACATTTGATGTCAGTTGAATGCAAAACTTTTACAGTGAAAAATAAATTTAAAAGCAAGGATTTTTTTAACTTGAAAAACCCTGAAAATGTTGGTTTGCCAAACCTAGGTGTTATTCCCGAAGAGGCTTCATGCCAAGGAAATTGTGGACAAATTCAGAATTTTCCATGTACTTGTGATGCCAAATGTGTAGTTTACCGAAATTGTTGTGAGGATTTCGCTTCAGTTTGCCCGTCCACTTTAGAAGATGGCTTACAGAAATATACAAACTTTTTAAACTTAGATATACAATGCTGTACACCTTTTAGAAGATTAGTTATAGCAAGTTGCCTAAATCAAAAAACTTCAACAAACTTCAACAAATCAATTCATCATGAGACATTAGACAGTAATACTCCAGTCACAGATATCTCTAATGGTCTAGTCTATAAAAATCTGCACATATTTCGATGCAATGCTGGTGAATCTGGGATACCCGTTATCTGGGGTTTTGTTTACCTTTTTGAAGCACTTTTTAAAGTTTATGAAGTTGATGTTAAAAACTTATTATCATCTTCAAAATTTTTCCTTTTTCATAACCTGCCGATACGTAACAGTTCTTTTAGCTACTCGTGTTTATCTCAAAATATGGATACCAAGACATCTATAGAGGAAAAAACGTGTAGTCCTCGTCGGGAGAAATTTCTAACATATTTGTCATATGTAGAGTGCAGGAATGATAACAGTAAGAACTCATCATACTATCAGAACCGCTATATCTTGAATATGCACTTAAAATCGCATGAGAGTTGCAAAGCATATTATCAAGGAAAGAATTTTGACCCGTCTCTTGAACAAGTAATAACAGGTAGAGATTTCATCTTGTTATCCATATCTAAACAAACATTGACCATGAAATATGTTTATGTCGGTGAGAACAAGTACCATTCATGGATTACATCAGTTTGCAGAGTTTCTAATATTAGAAACGACAAATGTAAATGGACATTTGAAAGCTGTAACACGGAACTGGGGTTTGTGTTAAGAGACAACAAGTGTAAGAGACTTTTTTCTTATACTTTCTTGTTTCCATTTAAAGAATCTCTTTTTGAAATACATCAATTCTCACACTTACCAAAGTTAATGTACTGTTTTCTAAAACATTTTTTGAGACTTGAGATGTTGGATGAGTGGCTTCCCCCTAAAGAAATATTTTCGGTACATTTGAACAAAAGCTTCTATTCTCTGACGTTTATAGCTGATTCATTTGAATGGGAATTTTCCAATCATGACATAAACACGAGATTCCGACTAAATATGATCCCACAGTTGATAATAAATTATTACAAGGAACACTTGGAAAAGGATATATTTTTATCACGTGACAATAACAACACACAGGCATCATCTTACTCTAAGACAAATTACAATACTAAAGTAGGAACCAATCGTACGGAAAAAATTCAAACTGTTTGCTTCAAAAAGAAAAAATTACTAATTTATTCTCAAAGAGACGGTCAAGTTGTCTACAACGCAGAATTAAAAGATTTCAGTTGTTTTCATGGAAAAATGTCCAACGCAACGTTCAATTTTTTCTCTGATTCCAAGATGGCCTACTGTTTAAATAACGCTAAAAGCCTTGACAATGGTGTCACGTGGCTACTATGTCTCCTAGGAAGTTATTTTGCTTCGTTTCAAGTGTTTTCATTTTAAATATTAGACATAAACTTTTGTTTAGATCTACGTCACTAATGTATTTATCTCTTGCCCTCCCCTCTCTCTCTCTCTCCCTATCTCTCTCATTCTCTTTCTTTTTTTTCTCTCTCAATCTATTATTTCTCTTCATTCTCTTTCTGAATCTCGCCTCTCGCTTTCTCTCTCTCTCTCTCTTTTTCTATTTCTCTCTCTCTCTCTCTCTCTCTCTCTCTCTCTCTCTCTCTCTCTCTCTCTCTCTCTCTCTCTCGCTCTCTCTCTCTCTCTCTCTCGATCTCCTTCTCTCGCTTTCACTCTCAATCACTTTACATCCACTTTTTTAAAAATGAATTACAAAAATATGTTTTCTATCCATTTATTCTAAATTTATTTCAATGGATATCGACATATTAATCATTGTGTAAAAACTATTGTAATCTTAAGGTCATAAATTGTTTAGGTTTATAACCTTAATTTCATGAATCGTTCGGTTTAATTAATAACCTTAATGTCATGAATTGTTTGGTTTCATAACCTTAAGATCATGAATTGTTTGGTTTAATAACCCTAATATCATGAATTGTTTGGTTCAATGCACTGTCCGGACAGCTGTAATAATTACATCAACGCTTAAAATGACTAAAGAGTTTTTGACACCCAAAATTAAGTTTATGTGAAGTGATATATTTACTATTTTCACTTTGGAAGTTTCCAAATTTTCTCCTTATGTTTTAGGTAATTAGTACTGATTTTAAAGCACACTAATAAGATTTCTTATTTTAAATTACTTAAAGGCGTTTTATATTATCAATAGAAACGAAAAGAAAAATCTTGTATTATATAAAACATATTGTAAAATTTTATGTTACGGCAATCTCTCCTAAATAAAATGTATTCATAAATTCAACTATTTTAATTGTTTATGCATAAAGTTGTCGAGATAAACTTTATTATTTATGAATTTTTATATATTATTATAAAATATAATAGTGTTGTTTATACTCTCAGTAGGCTAGACTAAGATGGTGATCAACCTTCTTTTTTTTTTTTTCTGAGGACCATTTAACAAAGGGACGAGTATACATTATATTTAATAATGTAAAAAATCCAGAAGGTGAAGAACAAATATGAGTTAAGAACAAATTTGTAATACATCAACTCTTTCGACACACGTTTTAGATTTTACACTATTTTGAGGCCTTGTTCGCAATTCTTAGTCATTGGAATCGGAAAGATGTAAAACGTACTCAAAGGAAAATTTATGTTTATTTTCCCTTTATTTTCCATTTCTAGCCTTTTTGCCTTATAGTTTAGCAAATGACTTGTACCTATAAGCTGCTTGAGGAGGAATGGAAGATTAAACTGTCGCGTGCTATAGAAGGAGATCCACTCTGTTGGTTAAGCAGAAATTAATCTTTTAGATATACTCTAAAAAGATGCGAAGTATAAGACTGGAGAAGACAAAAACATACACCTAAATTATGTGGAGGCAAAGTGAATATATCAGTAGATCAAGTACACGTGTCAAATAACAAAAGGAACGTCTAGGCAAAGTTGACGTGAAGGAGGTGGAGAAGCTGAGAGACTGCACGTCCTCGCAATTGAGAACTCTTTTCTATGAAAACATAACGAAACAGTTTGATCAAATTAAAGGAGCATTTGATCACCACAACAAAGCTGACAAGAAGCACCACAAAACAATTAACCGAAATATCACCGATTGAAGAAGAATAACAGGCGTCTGACAGTTTATTCAGCGAATAAGCGTACGAACAACATGTATTCACAGTTTCATTTAAACTTGCTAACTCTGAAAAAATTTTCCTGTGTAATGTTTGTTTTTAAGAATTTTTCATTTTGTTTTTAAAAAATTAATGTTTAATTTTGTTTTAATTGTATTGATTAACCAAATAAAAATATATCAGATATTTAAAAGTATTTTTGAGAATTATATTATAACTTTTTTTAAAAATGAAAATTATCTCTTATATATATATACTAGCTGATCCGTCGTGAGTTGCAACGATCGTAGTAATAATGAATAAATTTAAGAAACAAATGAGCGATGTTTTAAAAACATTATACCAGAAATCTAAGCGGGAAAAAAATTAAGTTTTATAGCAAACGATAACAAACAGATAAATAAATTAGGAACTTAAAATATTAATTTTTTATTTAAAAACGGTAATAAGGGGACTGGCTCAAAAATGAATGATAATTTAGTTTGTTATTAACATTATCATGGACTCAAGCTATATTTCTCAATATCGTGTAAAATTAAGAAAGGAATTAAATTATTAAAATGCATTAAAAATCATTTGGGGCCCCTTTCCCTGATGGTATGAACATTAGAAGTTCAGTGCCCTATAGTAATTAAATACAGACTCTTGAGTTTTATGTACTAAGATTGGCAAGATCCAATACTTATTTCAGTCACTAACGCTTATACAATAGTTTTAATACAGCTAATATAAGAAAAAAAGACATCTTTTGACCCCTAAGCCCATTCGGTGCAAGTTGTCTGTTCATTTTAATTTAGTTTCATCATGAATCAAGATCGTTAAATAATTGAATGGGAAAAACATCTTAAACTTATAAGAATAAAGAAATTTAGGGCCCCCAGCCCTGAAGGAAAAGAAATTAGAAGAGAAATGCCCTGTACCATTTTAATATGACATGGGCTACCAAGTTTTGGTATAATAATGTTTGTTAGGATCCATTTATTTTTTGTGTGTGTATATAGGTCATATAAGGAAAAAATGAAATTATTGGCCCCAGGGCCCATTCAGTGCAAGATGTAAAAATGAAAACACCTGTTCATTTCAATCTGCTTTATATTGGTTATATTTGTAATTATTTGTCAAGATCACTTATAATTGAACGGGGATTAAAATCTTAAACGTTTAAAGAAAAATTGTATTTTTGAACCCCAGCCCTGAATGAATTGTCATGAGGAGTTCAGTTCGATGTATTATTTTAATATATGTGGTCAAGTATTTATTATAAACACAGTTTGGTTAATATCCATCAAATTACTTAGTAACTAAAGCTTTAACTAATTTTTGTACAACTCATTTTAAAATTGAAAAATTCGGCTTCCAGCGCCCGATGAGGGGTAAAAGAAAAAAAAATGTTGCCAGTTACCTTTCGGAAGCGTACTTGGCAGTGTCCAAAAGTTTTATGACGATCGAATGCATGGTTTATAAAGGACATGCAGACACATATAAAGACATACTTTGATTTATATAGAGAGATTTTAATAAACAAAACATGATATCAAGTGCAACCTGGCCCCATTAGTACAAGGTTTAAATTTTGAAACATTTCTTAATTTCAATTTGGATCATATTGAATATATTGTCGATATTTGTCGAAACCATGGAACCGAATGGGGAATAACATTGTAAACGTTTTAAAAAAATAATAAAGATCCCCGTCCCGAAAGTATGAATATTAGCGATATAATGTCCTATATCATTTTAATATGAGCTATAAAGTTATTATACACCAAGTTTAGTTAATATCCATTCATTTTCGCAATCGTTAAAGCTTACATACTTTATGTACATCTCATATCGGGACAAGAATTTAACTTTAAAATATATGTTTGTTTCGTTCTAATTCATAATAGATATATTTTAAATATCTTTCAAGCCTATGTAAAATCAATATTGGAATTAATTCTTAAATGCTTACTAAAACAAAGATTTTAGGCCTCCGTTCCCAAAGGAATGGACATTAGGTGTTCAATGCCGTATGGTATTTTAATATTGTCCTTAAAGTTTATAAGTACCAAGTTTGGTAAAGATCCATTCATTTTCCAAGTAGCTAAAAGTTAAACTAATTTTTATCTTGCTCATATAAGGAAAATCATGGATATCATCATGGATATATTCCTCTAGATCGTTAAAATTGAATATTGAAAATATTTTAAACATATGCATAAAAAAGACATTTGGGCCCCGGCCCCGAAGTAATGGTCACTAGCAGTTCAGTGTCCTATAGTTTGTTTAATATTGGCTATCAAATTTTTATATACCAAGTTTGGTTAAGATAAATCAATTTACACAGTAGCTAACAATTTTAAACAATTTTATATAGCACAAATAAGCAAAAATAAAATTAAGGCTCCCCAGGCCCAATCAGTATACGAAATTAAATTTAATATCATGACTATTTCAATCTAAATAATAATAAATACATTTTTTTCAATATCTTTCAAGGTAGTGTAATATCATAAAGGAAATAAAGTATTAAAAGTTTACGAAAATAAAGTTCTTGGGCCCCCGGCCCAAAAGTAATGGACATTAGGAGTTCAAAACAATATGGTATTTTAATGTAGGTTATAAAGTATGTATGCACTAAGTTTGGTCAAGATCCATTCACATTTCAAGTAGCCGATGCTTAAACTAATTTGTATATAGCTTGGACAAAATAATTTTGGCCCCCAGCACCTAATAAGTGTCAATGTTTTAGAAAAAGAATGATTTCCCAAAGCCATCCCGAAATCATAATCAACAATTTCCTTAAGTATCATCTTGATTGGGTGAATGTTTTTGTCAGTTTTAATAGACAAAAAACATACATACATAATTTGATGTGTATATATGTAGATAGATATCAGGGTAAAACCCATTAAGGGCCCCCCGGGCACATTCCGTGCAAGATTTCAAATTAAAAAACTTGTTAATATTTAATTAATTTTCAACATGGATATATATATTTCTAAAGATGGTTTAATATTAAATGGGAAAAATATGTTAAACATCTAAGGAAAATACATTTGGGGCCCCCTGCCACGAAAAAATTGACATTTAAAGTTCAGTGCCCTTAATTATTTTAATATGAGCTACCAAGTTTTGTAGACAAAATCTTTTTAAGCTCCATTCATCTACTCAGTAGCTAACACAGAAACTTATTTTTATATAGCTTTTATTATTAAAATATTACATTAAGGGCCCCAGGGTCCATTCATGGCAAGATATAAAGTTGAAAACATCTGTTTATTTTAAGATGGTTAACAATGGATACATTTATCATGATTTGTCAAGATATTTAATAATTGAATTGGGGAATAACATTTTAAAAGTTAATAAAGAAAAGGATTTATGGGCCCCCAGGCCCAAAAGAGCGGCCCTTAGGAGATGACTTATCTATAGTATTTTAATATTGGCTATCAAGAATATAATTACAAAATTTGGTTAAAATCCATCCATTTATCAAGTAGATAGCGCTTAAACTAATTTTTATATTACTCATATAAGGAAAAATTGAAATTTAGAGCCCCCGACGCCCCTTTAGAGTTAAATGGAGAGAAAAAAGTAGCCAGTTGCCTTTCCGGAAGAGTATTCAATAGTCTCAAAAATTTTCATGACGATCGGATGAATGGTTTAGTCAGCTATAACGGACAAGCACACACACACACACACACACATACACTCACACACACACAGTGGCGTCGCTAGAGGGGGGTGGGGGGCGGGCCACCCCGGGTGACACCATTAGGGGGGTGACACCAAAGGATTCATTTTTACTGTCTTACATTTTATGTCAGAAAACAAAGAGACACATTTTTTCATATTGATCTAGAAAAAATTTAAGAAACACAATAAAAATAAGTTAAATGCCGAAACTTTTTATGGACATCATGGACAAATCCCACTCCCTCTTTTTATCAGTTAAGTTACAATAATAAAACCGTCCCGACAAACAAAGTTATTAAAAAAGGAGAAAAAAAGGAACAGCCGCACCAGAGAGATTTTTTTAAAAAAAGGCAGTGTCTTCTCTTTTAAAAGATATTTTAAAAAACTGAGCTTTGAAGTATTGACATCATGGACGGATTCGATTCCCTCTTTCCTCCACGTCAGTGGGGTGGGGGCGAAGAATACGATTTTTCTATTTCAAAAAAACAAAAGATGGGTTTTTGTGTTGTTATTTTTAGAGAAAAATTATGAATTCAATGTCTTTGAGTTAATATTTTTTTATTTATATTTTTAAAGGCGTGCAAGCATAGATATGCATGTTTATCTATTGATAGTCCTTCGGTTCGTAGTTGCCATCCTTACCAATATTCCCTTCAAGCTGCACGGCCGCGCAGCTATCTGGCAGATTCCGCGCAGCAGTTTTGATTTATCATGCCGCAAATTTCAATAGGGAAAAAATTAGAATTTCTGCGCCTTTGCCACAAAAGTTAGTAGCAATTTTATCTCTTATTCTACCTGGGACACAGTCGCAGCTTTTGTTAAAATCCAATTATGAAAACAAGTTGAAATGTCCAGAATGTATCTTCTATTTCTAACATACAGCAAACAGACACTAACAACATAATTCAACTCATTCGTCTAAAGTTAATACACGGAAAATATCAAACACTCCCTTAAAAAAAAATACTTGACATTGGTGACTAGCCTTGAAGCAGAACAAATACTTTAATATCACTCGCCGACAACTTACAAAAAAGACTTTGATGTCACGAACAAGCCGGTGTGATATTTTAATCAAAACAATGGGAGTTGTTTTTGGGGTGATAGTGTGTTGAAAGGAGGGCTTTGAAATGACAACTCAGTTTGCGCTGGGCACCTGGAGAAGGATTTTTTTTAGACGACACAGAAATCAGATGGCTCTCACGGCACTTTGCTTTACACGCATTGTTGATCAAATTGTTGAGAAACATACAAGTACAGACTGAATACTGTGAAGAGCTGGTTCGTTTGTATAATGACCCATAGTCATAGTCAATAAATATTTTTTTCGTAGTGTCATTCATGAAGTAGTTGGATAATTTGCCAAATTAAGCAGGCTGTTACAAAGGGAAAAAATCTATTGACCATGGAAGCATACCAGTTTGTAAAAGGAAGGATCAATAACCTAAGAGACCATGAGCACCTTGGTGACAATTTTCATTGCTCTGTAGAGGTCGCTATAATGTTTTCAGGCTGTTAGGATGAAAACATAGTCCCATTCTCAAATTCGTTGAATGTCTTAGTTGGCACGTGGACTATCGTTTGTTTTTTTTAAAAATTAAATCGACTTTATGCTATGGCGTATATTGTTGTAAGCGTTAGTCGACACGTCAAATTTTAATTTCTGACAAGAAAAACTTGGTGCCCTAGTTTTTAAATAAAAAGCATTCTTTAAAAGCTATGAAGACATTTTGCAGAAACTTATGGATCAGTATAGCAATTTAAATTTATGATTAATGCTAGCAGAAAAAAAATGTAGGTTGATGCAGACTTTCGACAAGGTGGTTCATCATTCAGTTCATCATTCAGTTTGCCATGACTGAAGAATAGTTCAGCTACTTTGTCATCCTGTTGGATATTTGTGCCACAATTCTTGCATCGAGCGCTGATTGCGAATGTGGATTTAGCCTAATGAATTCTATAACAGTAAAATCTAGAAATAGGTTGGAAGAGTTACATTTAGAGTTGCTTATGAGGATTAAATCTTGTCAGAATGATGGACACCGGATCAACCTTGACAAAGTCTATAAAATATAGATCTCGTTGAAAGACAGACGCCAGAGTGCCCCCCCTCCGAATAGATTAGCGGCAATGGGTATGTTGGCATTTGGTTGATTTATTCATGATAAATACCGTTGAACAGATGAACAGAAATGTACATTTGTAATTCTTTTTTTATTTTAATATAATCTAATACATTATTTTGATAAAGAAATGTGTCACTTAATGTATATCGGTCCAATTGGTGCATGTATTTTTGTGAGATGTAAAAAATTTGAACACAAAAAATGTTACACTGTTAAACTTTGAACATGTGTTTCTTTATAATTAGCACAACAACTGGCAAACTTTGGAGGGAACATTGATCCCCACTTAGCTGTTTATCTGTTATACAAACTTTTTCATGTGGTAAAGAAATAAAAATAATCCCTTGAGGGGAGGGACAGCGCTGATTTACAGTGTTACAAGGTGACACAATTTAAAATTTTGTATGTTCCCTTTATTAGCCACTGGAAGACAGGATGAGTTCTAGGGATTTGGGGCCATGCATAAATGACATCACGTGCCTAGGGGGGAGTGTGTCCCGCATATGTGACGATATGTGACAAGAGGAAGGGGTGTGTTTAAAAATGTGAGGTTATATCAAAACGTGCAACTTTAAATAAAGTTCCACTTAAATATTTGATTGTAAACAATTTATTTAATGATGTTTTCAATGGTTTCACGCGTGTTATGATATTAGAGTGCAGACCTACACTAAATACATATTTAAATGACAAAAAATAACTTGTAGCTTGATAATTTTTATTCAGAAGAATCGCCTTGGGGGGACTCAAAGCTTTGTGACCTCATATCGGGAAAAAAGGGGCTGTGGGTCTAAGTTTTTGTGACAAAGTATGACGCGAGGGGGGGGGGCGAATCGGCAAACTCGCGTGACGTCATTTATGGACGCCCCCTTAAATCATGAAGGGGTGACACCATGAGCTTCCACCCCGGGTGACACCAACCCTAGCGACGCCCCTGCACACACACACACACACACACACAGACATACTTTAATTTTTATATATATAGATGTATCGTAGTCATGTCTTTTACGTTAATCTGTGGTTTTATTCAAATTTTATTTATATCCCAATTTTATACTAGAGAAATTGTTTCAAATAATTTCAGATATAAGAGCAACGTTTCAGCAAAAAGTGAAAGCTGTAAGTGTAATGTGATGTATCATGCGTTACACTTTACCAGGAAAATTGCTGGGTTTCAATGTTTCGGGTTTAATGTGACTGTAGGAGATGCCGGTTACTTGTAATTAACCTACCAAAAACGTTTTTTCGTCATCGGTGTTTTGTACATATATATAATTTTAAACTTTCTGGGTCAAAAGAAAATGTTATCAAATTTAAGAGGCAATAAAATTAGAAATTCCTTTAAAGTCACTTACTGGTGTATATCCGATCATTCGGCGTTTTGTCGTTATTGCTTTCACGTGCACCAACTTCCAGTTAGAATTAGAAACTTGGAATAGCGTGAAAATGAAGACTTCACATAGATCATAAATTAAGCAAGCGAACAAAGAAAGAGATAAAGCGTATTACATTTCTGAACATTAAGAAGAAGATAGGGAATGTCTTTCAAATTTTAATAGATTGTTTATGTGTGAGCACATCTTCTCGTACAATGTAATATGAGCGATAATTGTTCTTTGTTTACGTTGTGGAATTCTCCAGCTTATGTTTGATTTATCTTTGATGGCATGTGACGTTTTAATTGGTAAGCAACACTGGTAGCTGTGCTTTGATTTTTTTTTTTTACTTAAAGATACAAAGAATTTTATATTTTTCTAACCTAATTTATGTTTGTTAAGGCGTATCAGATATAAAGCTTTGAAAACACGTTGTAGAAGACCGACACCCATTCCAAAACAATAACTTAAAAAAATGGTTATTAATTTTAAATGGAAAATAAGCTTCTATTGTTGTAAACAGTTCTCTTCTGATGAAATCTTGTTAAAT
>MUZC01001244.1:368263-380898 GCA_002072015.1 Radix auricularia | reverse complement strand
ACACACACACACACACACACACACTCACACACATATATATTTACTAATTATTCTTCATATCATAACAAGCACACATATGACAGTACGTTACACATAAGATACGTTACTCATTAAAAGAAATGCAGTTTTATTAATTTTGAAAATAAATTTTAAAAAGATGTGTCTTAAGTACTGTCTTGAAGGCCTTGTTTGTTTGAATACTACGGATGTGTAATGGTAGAGAATTCCAATTGTTTAGCTGCACAAAAAGAGAAAGGCTTTTCGCCAAACGCTTTAGTGCGTGTCTTAGGAACAGAGAGAATGAGTGTGTCCGCAGAAGAGCGTAGATGACGACTGTGTGAGTAGACCAACAAAAGTTTAGTAAGATAGGAAGGACATGAGTCAGAAAAGAAGTTGTAACAGAGAACGGCCAGTTTGTAATCTATTCGGGCTTGTATGGGTAGCCAATGAAGTGAGTAAAGTAGCGGAGTAACATGGTCATGTTTTCATGCCCAAGAACTGGTCTGGCAGCTGAATTTTGAACATTCTGAAGTTTTTCAATGCATTGTTTTGGCGCACCCGACAGAAGAGAATTGCAGTAATCAATACGAGCTAGAACAAAGCACAGACCAGAGTTTTTGTTGCAAAAACTTAAGTATTGACAGATTGAGCTGATCTGACGGATGGTGGTGTAGGCTGAGCGACAGATGTGATTGATGAAATATTTGGTAGACTTGTTGTTAGAGATAATGTAGCCCAGATTCCTAGTCGATGTTGTAAAAAATTATATCAGAACTAGCTACCTGAATAGAAATCGGAAGAGTCAAAGTACTGCATGACTTAACTGTTGCAAAAGAGGAGTGCTTCAGTCGTGTCATCATTCAGCTTAAGCTTGCTGATAGTCATCTAAGACTTTATCTCACCAATACACTCCATTCATCCATTGGAATGTGGACTAAATAATAAACTAATCAGTTTGAGTGTATAGCTGAGTATCTTCTGCAAATGATTAGCTGTTAAGTGAATGCTTTTCGTACAGTAGAAGTAGTGGCCTTGTATACAGTACAAAAAGTACCGGACCCAAAATGGAGCAGTGAGGCATACCTTAAACCAAGTCAGCTCTGTGAGAGATACAGCCATCTACTGATGCCACCAGTGAACTGTTAGATAAATATGGTTGATTACTTATATTAAAAATAATGATGACACTGCTATTCTAAAATTTACAGGCTTGTCCATGGGTCATATTTTTCTGTCCCATCCCATCCCATTCCATGGCAATTTATGCCTGTCCCATCCCATCCCATCCCATTCAATGGGACGTTTCCCATGGCAGTCCCATGGGAAAAACATTCCCATGGACAAGCCTGATTATTCATTAAACAAAAATGATTGTGACAACGATGTTTTGAAAGCGCTCTGTCTGCTGCACACAAAATAAAGCGTCTTTTAAAACTAGATGTTACTGGACGACCATCACTCCCAGTGGATGATCATTATTGAATAGACGCTTCAGTTTACATGAAAGATTTATAAAAAAGGATTTGTACAAAGTTAGGCCTTCAGTAGACAAGTTCTAGGATTTTTTTTTTTACAAAAGGTTGGAGGACAGGCGTTAGCTGAACATAACCAGAAAATGTTTAAAAAAACTTATTTGAAGATGCGGCCAAAATTATAATGAAGAATCGTCGCAATATTTAAGAAAAAGGGAGACAAAATATTGTCATTAGAGTTTATCAATGCGTGAACTTCCCAGCTCCTCATATCACAATATATAGGTCTACATGGTTATTAAAATCTAATAATTAAAAATATTGCTTTACACGTTTAAAAAAAGGTTTAAGACATACTACATCTAACCATTTTTTAACGCCCATGAAATCTAATTTTATTTTAGTATTTTCCAACATGATTTCATTGTCTCACCATTTTAACTCCTGACACGTAAAAGACAGAACAAACTAATTAGACACTATTAGGCACCGTATTATCTCGTTTCAAATAATTTTTAAAGTTGAGTCACCCAAAAATATTTATTTGTTTTGGGCACCCCTCTGCTACAGCCTCTCAGTATGTGATGCCCAGGGCAACCACTTTCTTTGTATCGTTACATTTGATATCATTATTGTTGCTACCTTTCCGGGATCTATAGTAAACATATTTTTATTTGTTTAGGTTCCCTCGTAGCCAATGTTCCTTTTAAAATGGGTTGGCCCGTTTACAAAGTAAAAGCAAAAGTGTGCGAAGTTGATCATCATCCATTTTTGATGCAATATTTTACAAATTTGCTGCGCGGTAATTCTAAACTGCTGCGTTGTCGGGGAGAAATCTTAAAGTGAACAGGGAAAACTGCCCGTTGCTACATCGCTACAGCTTGCGTTCCAGTGTGAATGTCTGACAGAATGAGTCCATCATCAAGGTCACTAAATAAAAGATGTTTGCACCAATCAAGGGCAAAGTTAAAACCTTTCACTCAATAGCTGTTTGCAAACTCACCGTATTGACTAAGACTAAATGGTGATTAAAAATGAATGCAACAATTGTAAAATACCTCTAAAATACCCCGAGGCTATTCAAGACGAAGGAAATTAGTTTTTCCCGCTTACCGTGTACATGATACGAATGTCTTATATTATAACATGTTGGTTCATGAGATTACGAGTCAGCTTTCTGAATCAACTTCTGCATGGTCAGGAGCGATAACCATTGTTTTGATTTCGTTACCACTCATTGTTGGATTTTTTGTGATTGATCGAGAGATTTAAAATCAAACAAATAAACATAATAGCGTTGCTGATTTCCGACGGTCAGGTCTAGATGAGTAGGTATTTTATATTCCATTTACTGTGGCTTAAAACAAATCTTGCAGCTTCGTGACTCCAACTGAATTAGTTTAAAATAATTTTAAAATCTGCATATATTTTCTTTAATAATTTTTTTTATGGAGGCAAACCTAACTAAAACATAAAGCTTTATGGTCATGTTTTTTTATATTACTTTATATTATTTATATTACTTAAAAATATATTTTTAGAATACTTCATACGTATACATTAAACAATGTTTGGATTTCAGCTGCATAAATCAAACATGTTAAAATTGGCACTATGGATTGTGGGTACAGCTCACGTGACAGCCACCATCGTGACCTTCCAAATTCACCGGAATCGTGACCTAATTGATAAATCTACGGGCACCTGGATGTTTGGGGAGACAACCCTGAAGTCGTCTGCTAACAAAATAGACTGCGCCAAAGTTTGTGTGTTTAACACCAGCTGTGTCAGTTTTGCTTTCCACTCTGTCACCAAGGTGTGCAAGCTTTATGCTGCAACAATAACAAAATACAACGGACTAGTCAACGCCCCTGGATATGTGACATATCATACAAGTAAAGGTCAGTCATGAAGTAGTTGGTTTTATATGTAATATTTATGTAAAGGTGAGTTATGAAGTAGTTGGTTTTATATGACATATTTAAGTAAAGGTGAGCTTTGACACAATCCTGTATATGTATACATTGACCTGAAAGAGGCCTATGTTACAGTTCTCAGAGGGAGAGGCTATGGAAGATTATGGCCAAATATGTTTGCCCACAAATGTTTATAGCCATTCTAAGGCAGTTCAATGATGACATGCAGACTTGGTTCAGGACAATGTAGAAGCCCCTAAAGCCTCTCCAGCTACCAATGGTGTAAAGCAAGATTGTGTTCTGACCCCAACAGTGTTTAGTCTTAAGATTTCAGTCATGCGTACAAAGGCCTTCAGGGATAGTAATGAAGGACTGGACATTAGGCTCACACTGGTGGTTGCTAGTTCAATCTCAAGAGGCTTAAAGAAAACACAAAAGACAAGTCAGACATACGTTTTGCTGACGAATGTTCACTTAACGCAGGCTCAGAAGCACACCTACAATTTTGCGTATATAATTTTTTTAGTGCGTGCTCAAACTATGGACCGACAATAAGAACAAAGGAGACAGAGGTCTTGTATCAGCCGGCATCAAGCATACTTTACACCGAGCTTAATCCTATATAATAAAAGGCAATTTTCTGTGCGGCCATCGATAGCGATTGGTCCCTCAAACTCCCACAGACTCGAACAGCCTAACAGAAAAATTAAATCTGTTTTAAATCTTTAAATATTGACTTGTGGTGTCTGAGCTCGTGCGACCGACCGCGCGTACGTGCTTGCTTGCCGAAAAAACAACAATTTGAATTGATTTTTAACCCACTTTATCGTAAGCTAGCGAGCTAAAATTTTGCAGGAAGACTCATGCCAATAATAAAATGATGTATCAAATTCAGATCGATCGAATGGACAGTAATTGAATTATTGAATTTTAAATATTTTTTGTATTTATCTCTATGTATCATGTTATTATTTTTAGATATATTGTTATGGTGCGTATTATGTTCAACAATCTTTCATGTCGCGCATTATATTGTCAATACTTTTAAAAATATATTCACAATCGGTGCACATTATATTAAACACGTTTTACGACACACAACTAGAATTTTGTATTAAATTCTATTTTCGGATTGTTTTCGCATTATAATGAGCATCCTTATAGTTATGGCTCGTATATAAAGAAATTATAGGGAAAAACTTGTGTGTGTGTGTGTTTTTTTATATTTTTTTTATTTTTTAAATTTTTTTTTTTACGTTTTTTAAAATAACAAATTGATCAGGCTTACGCGGACTTTTTTTTTTGTGCAGTAATTTTTCCAAGATTTTAATTTTAGCGGTGCGCTTTTAAAAATATTTTGTTGTCAACCTACGGTGCGCACATTTTCGTTTACGCATATTAAATTGAACTGTGGCTGTTCTTACGGGTAGTTTCTTTACTTGATAGATAGAATCTACGTGAAAAATGCTTAATTACAATTTTCACACGATGCAAGTGGTTAATTAAAAAAAAATTGTAAATGAAATTGTGAATTTTGTTAAATTCTGTTGTGATACATATTTTGTCATTAATTAAAAATCCCAATTTTAATTCTGTAATTAGTTTGTGAATTTTACCTGGAAAGCGATGCCCCAAGACAAATATTTCTAATATATAGAAAATAGTTATAAACACATATATCGAGATTGACATATAGTAGTAATATTCCACACATATTTTGCGAGGTAAGGTATGTGTTATTAAATATTTTTTAAGGTGAGTTGTAGCTACAGGTAACTTTTAAACACATATTTGTATTTTTGATATAATATTCTTATTTCCTATCTACCAGCGAGTCAAGCATTTGGCGCCGAGTGTACCTCCAGTTCTGACTGTCTACTCGCCCACTCTGATTGTATCAATCAAACCTGTCAGTGTGTGGCAGGCTGGAGTTATCTGCCCAACAGTCTCTCTTGTGTTGTTGGTAAGTTGGAAATAGTGGCGTAGCTAGGGGGTGTGCAGGGGGGGACATATGTCCCCGGGCAAAACTTTAGGGGGCGCCAAAATGAGAATTAAAACTTATTATTTAATTTTATTTTGATATAAACTGATCTTTTATCCCAAATGATTTAGCAATTTTGAATTTCGGAGCTCCACAAATATCTTAATTTCAAACCCGTTTGCACGCATGATTTCGGCGCCCCGATTGAGCATTACAAATTACATATCCCCAATGTTCTATTTCTGATCACTTTTTTAAAAAAAACTGCAAGTTGCAGGGAGTGTAACATTGGAAGAACAACTTCAGCGCGATATTTTTGAAAAGAAAACTTACCTATATTAAGTTTCTAGTTTCACCAAATTTGGCACCGCGTTGTCATGAGGAACATCTTCATTAGGACAAGGATAAAATTCTTGGAAACTTTTTCTCTGTGTTCAAACTCTTCGCTCAGTATGACTCACTGCTGGAAAAACACATAAAAAAGCGCAAGAAATTCCAGGCTCAATATCTTATTTATCACCAGATATTCAACATGAATTTATCGACCTACTTACATAGACTGTAAGGAGTCAGCTGTTAGTGTAACCAATGAAAAAAAACAGTACTTCGATATCTTACTTGACTCAAACCTTGATCTAGGACACCGGAAACAGTTTTCTCGAGTCATCAGATTTGTGGATGTGGATTTTCAATCTAAAAAAGTAACTATCAGATTTTGCGTCACGTACCTGGGCGCAAATGACCCTAGTTACGCCTCTGGTTGGAATCTAATAATCAATAATTTTCAGAAAGACATTTTAACACCCTCTCTTTCTGAACTTGGCTGGCTAGAGGTGTCACAAAGGTGTGTATCTAATGTGGAGGTGACACACAGGTGTGTATCTAATGTGGAGGTGACACAGAGGTGTGTATATAATGTGGAGGTGACACAGAGGTGTGTATCTAATGTGGACCTGACACAGAGGTGTGTATCTAATGTGGACCTGACACAGAGGTGTGTATCTAATGTGGAGGTGACACAGAGGTGTGTATCTAATGTGGACCTGTCAAAGAGGTGTGTATCTAATGTGGAGGTGACACAGAGGTGTGTATCTAATGTGGACCTGACACAGAGGTGTGTATCTGATGTGGAGGTGACACAGAGGTGTGTATCTAATGTAGAGGTGACACAGAGGTGTGTATCTAATGTGGAGGTGACACAGAGGTGTGTATATAATGTGGAGGTGACACAGAGGTGTGTATCTAATGTGGACCTGACACAGAGGTTTGTATCTGATGTGGAGGTGACACAGAGGTGTGTATCTAATGTGGAGGTGACACAGAGCTGTGTATCTAATGTGGAGGTGACACAGAGCTGTGTATCTAATGTGGAGGTGACACAGAGTTGTCTTTCTAATGTAGAGGTGACACAGATGTGTTTATCTAATGTGGAGCTGACACAGAGGTGTATATCTAATGTAGAAGTGACACAGAGGTGTGTATCTAATGTGGAGGTAACACAGAGGTGTCTATCTAATGTGGAGGTAACACAGAGGTGTCTATCTAATGTGGAGGTAACACAGAGGTGTCTATCTAATGTGGAGGTGACACAGAGGTGTGTATCTAATTTGGAAGTGACACAGAGGTGTGTATCTAATGTGGAAGTGACACAGAGGTGTGTATCTAATGTGGAGGTGACATAGGGGTGTCTATGTAATGTTGATCTTGAATCAGAGGTGTGTTTCTAATATGGAAGTGACACAGAGGTGTGTATCTAATGTGGAGGTGACACAGAGGTGTGTATCTAATGTGGACCTGACACATTGACATCACACCTCTGACAATTTTATGGGTAGCCAAAAACCCGAGGGAAAGTTCTTGTAGTGACGAGACATAAGAGACACAGGTGCTACAATCAAGCTACGACAAAGTAGTAGAGTAGGATATAAGCACGTATCTTGGTGATAAGCGCTGGATTTGTCTCGTATCATTATACAGTCAGTTTTAAACGTTAATTTTTTATGATGTATTTTTGGCTAAAATATTTTTCATTTTTTAACATAACATGTTATTAACCCCCCCTCCCACGCCATTGTGTCAGGAGACAGATGTACATCGGCTACTGTTACTTTCAGATTGTCCGGAGTTCGGCACGGAGTACAGTACCTTTTTTGGTTATTACATGAATAACTACGGTGCAATAAACTACACTGACCCTTCGTCCTTGACCGTCGTTGGCTGCGCTGCTAGGTGCTTCAGTGAAATGTCACTTTTATGCCGGTCTTTTGAATTACACCTGATCAATGGATATTGCTATGTGCAGCCGGACACGCCCATGACCTCACCAGAGCTATACAAGCCCAATTCAAACAACGTCACATATTTTCAGCGCCACTGCAAACTTATGGAATGATGATGGATATGACTTCGCAACACGGCTGTTCATTCGCATTGTTCTGATTTCTTCGTGATGTCGTTTTTGTCTGCTCTCCCCCCTTCCCTTAATTTCTTTGCACTATTTATGAGCAAGACTGCGGCGTATGCTACCCCGCGAGGGCCGCATCTAGTTATTATTATTAGAACATTATTCATCGATTCATCATGCTCATTTGCACATGGTCTTTTACGTGAATTGTATGTAAAGAAGATCCTCATTACATTTTCTTCTTATGCCTCAGATACAACAAAGTACATACTTAAGGTGAGTAAAGCGCCAAAGTACTTACAATTCTATTGTAAGTACTAAGAGTGATTTTGTGATTCAACAGTGCTACAAGAAAAAAAATCCCCAATAAAAAATTCCTCGAGGTTGCTTTTCCTTACTGACGTTTAATCAAGGGCGGATCAAGCCTGTACGGAGCTCCGGGCTGCAATCAAACGGGGGCCCTATCCAGTCAGCGTCCCTTAAAATAAAACAGCAAATATAGGACTGCAACTAAATATCAATAATGAAAATAAAATAAACGAATACGAAGAAATATATGTTTGAAGTGTTTGCTGTATGTTACAATTGAGTGTGAAAAGAAAATTTTTATTTTCCACTGCTGGGAATCGAACCCCGCACCGGTTGCATCACTCGCCTGTAATCTCTCCACACGGCCAGCGGAGCTTGTCTATAACGAGAACTTTTAAAAATATAAACTATACTTTATACGATGTTCTCTAAATGGGCCAATAATTAAATTACGTTTTATCGATTATTAAAACTATCACTGTCATGTCTGAATCGCGACCAGTTGTATAGATACTATTTATAAATTTATTTAATTTTTTTTATATTTTCAAGGGTTCGTGCAAACATGTGTACACTTTTATTATTAATAACAAAAACTTTGGGGATTCCTAAACCGTCGGGGGCCCCTGGCCTTAGCCCGCTCAGCCCCCCCCCCCCCCCCACTAGCGCCATAGCGTTTGATTATTCTCATGTAGTCATCTTTTTGTCTTTGTTGACAGTTTTGATCATAAATATACACGCACAGGTTTAAATGATTGATGTTTGTATTTGACGGAGACACTACTAGATTACACATGTGTACGGCATACATCATGTATTTGACGGAGACACTATTAGATTACACATGTGTACGGCATACGTCATGTATTTGACGGAGACACTACTAGATTACACATGTGTACGGCATACATCATGTATTTGACGAAGACACTACTAGATTACACATGTGTACGGCATACATCATGTATTTGACGGAGACACTATTAGATTACACATGTGTACGGCATACGTCATGTATTTGAGGGAGACACTACTAGATTACACATGTGTACGGCATACGTCATGTATTTGATGGAGACACTACTAGATTACACGTGTGTACGGCATACAGAAAAAGGCCATATTGTTGTTCCGGGTCGGACGAAATTCTGTTCAGGACACATATCATGTCAGCAACAGTGAATCGAATGAGTTTCCGTAGAAAGAAAACAAAGATCACGTGATTTCTAAGTCAATATATTTTAATTAGGGCTGTTATCGATTAATTTAAAATTAATAATTAACTTTTGAAAAATTACTGAATAATTAATAGATAACTTTGATTAAAGCTAAAACTAAGATGTATGACGGCATTAAAGTGAAAATTTCAAAGGATTTTTAAAAAAAACGGTAATTGACATTTTTAAAAATTAAATATAGATCTAAGTAGTTCAATATAATGTCAATGAATTAAAATTTTGTCATTGTCAATTAAGTAAAAACAATGTTTAAATATCTATATCATTTCTTTATAAAACAGCTTTTTTAAAATTGACACTTTAAAAACGTTTTTTTTAAATGGAGAAGTTTGTACTTAAAAAAGTAAATTATTGTTAATTATTAATAACTAGATTGTGCCAGGCGCCGTGGCGCCTGCGGCGCCCCCGTTTTTTGGGCGCCTACGGCGCCAACCTTTTTTTAAAAGACCAACTAACTTGTCCTTTTTTGATAGATTGTGCCGGGCGCCGTGGCGCCTGCGGCGCCCCCTTTTTTTGGGCGCCTACGGCGCCAACCTTTTTTTAAAAGACCAACTAACTTGTCCTTTTTTGATAAATACGAATTATTAAACTTTATGAAATGTACGCAAAGTATTTATTTAATAATAATAATAGGGGTTGTATTTTGCGCACCGTATTTTGCGCACCGATGCACACCAAACAATGACGTCATCCTATTAAATATTTTTACAGTGCTCATCAAAACACGATTTTTCAACTAAACTAACTGCTGTAGACTGTGGTACATCTCTTGAGCGTTACGTTACAAACATACCCACACCACTGGGCTATTATATATATAATTAATCATTAATTAAAAAATGGACACCATAATTTAAGACATTTTCCTTAATTGTAATTGCTATTTTATCGATCAAAATAAACTCAACAGATAAACAAAGTTTACCTATTAATCGAGAAATTAATCGATAATTTACGCAGCCCTAATTTTAATATATGTATAAAATTCTAAGATAGACGAATTTTTCATTTATTTATTTATATACTTTCAATAGTATGCTACCCAATTATATATAAAAATATATACTAAAATTTAATCTGTATGTGTTTCTCTTCTTGCTAATGGATTTTTAAAAAATTTCTTTTTAGTGCTGTTGACGATAAATTAAAATTTAATTTAACTTTTCAAGAATTAAAGATTAATGAATTTTTAGTTTCGATTAAATCAGCTAATTAAAATAATGATGCCATATTAATATGATGCCACGTATTAATAGGGCTGCGGAAATTGTGTATTAATTTCTCGATTGATCCTTTACACATTTTAACGACTGCATTATTTTTAACGATTAATCACTTACAAATTATTGGAAGCCAAAAAGTAAAACAATTATTTTTAAAAAAAAACTAGCGACCGATAAATAATAAATTTCCTGACTATTACTCTATTACGCGAACATTTTGGTTTTAAAACATTGACTGACGGGAATGTTCAAAATGTTGATAAAGTTTGCCTAACACTTCGCCTACTTATCAAACCAAATGAAAAGCGTATTAAGCTGATGACAGTATTGGGGTCTGACTCAGAGACAGAAAATGACGATAGCTCTTCTGATGAATTGCTAAGTAACAAAATGGATATGAAATTTCGTGAATCAATTAATCCTCTACTATATATATATTAGGGCTGTTATCGATTAATTTAAATTTAATCGTTAACTTTTGAAAAATTACTGAATGATTAATCGATAATTTTTATTAAAGCTAAAGATAAGATGTATGAGTATGATGTCACTAAACTGAAAATTTCAATGTAGATATATTTAAATAGAAGCAGAGCAATATAATGTCAATGAATTAAAAAAAATATATTGTTAATTAAGTAAAGACAATGTTTAATTTTTTTTAGATATCATTTTCCTTATAAAAACTATTTATTTTAAAGTTTACACTTTAAAAATCGTTATTTTAATGGAGAAATTTGTACGTCAAATAAACTATTATTAATTAATAATTATTTATTAATAAATCGAAAAAATTGTTTTAAAAAATTTCGTACATTTAAATCGCTATTTTAGAACTTCAAGCAGTATCCACATGTGAACATCACACAGTATTTCATTGTAAATACCACCCAGTATTTACATGTAATCAATCATCTAAAATGAATCCCAGGATACGGTAATTTCTAAAGTAGGCAACTAGGACTCAAGTGCTCAACACAGCTGCAGTTGTTGCAAACGGAAGGAATTATAATCAGGCTTCAATGATGGTCTGTTGAAAGCGAAAAACACGCCCACAGACAAATGAATGCAACGGAACGTTTTTATCTTCTTGGGCATCTGCATATCTATAATTCAGGACATAATTGAGGCCCCAAATTATTTTTGTGCTCAAAATATTAAATGATTTACGAAAAAATGAATGATTTGTTAGGAGATGGAATGATTTAAAACGTAAAAATGTCTCTCGCATTTTAATTTTTTGGGATGATGGAAGATAAAATGCAGGCTAGTGACATAAACAAGAGTTGAGAAGAAAGTTGTACTCTAATGAAGAGAAGTTTACTGTATAATTGCTAGAGTGGTTTCAGCAGCGTCAGAATCTTGGTCACGGATTTGATTTTAATACATTAGCTTCTCGACTGGACAGTACTGACCATAAGTTCCCATCTTTCATGACACAGACACACAAGGACTTGTGCTGAACCAACAGTTAATAATAATAATAAATTACTGAATTAAAAAAAAGAAAAACAAGATTTTTTAAAGATTATTTCGTTATTTCGCCTGAGTTAAAATATACTTAGAAAATCCCTTACAATTGTCATCTGTGAGAAAGAGTTCTCTAAGCACATTAGTAGTGATAGAAAATGACAGTGTTATCAATGAGGTTAGGATCAAGAAACGAAAACGCTTCAATTCTTATTTCTTACAACGATATCATAAATTACTCTTAATAATGATGTCCAATAGGACCTATGATTTTGTTTTTATAATAAACGCGTCAGATTTAAATGAAGGAAAGATGGCAGAAAAACAATCCACGCCAAGGCAAATCTTTTCTTTTTTAAAACAAATATTGTTCAAATGGCTCATGCATATTTTATAGCTCTTTTTTAAATTCAATTTTTGAAATTCACCAGTTAAATGAAAAAAAAAACCATTAAATAAAAAACCGTAATCGACTTCCTTGGTAAAAAAGCATTGATTTTCATCATTATTGATATTTCCTTTAACAGCGGGAAAATTGAAAAGAATGGATAAAATTAATTGTCTGACATTGCAGACCAAATCCACCACTTCAACACGACTAACTCCATTCCCTCCCCCCCCC
>MUZC01001244.1:341381-368240 GCA_002072015.1 Radix auricularia | reverse complement strand
CCCCCCCCCGGCGAAACTCACATCATAATTGATAATTACCGTCACATTGCAATCACAGACCCATACAGTTGAATAAACTGAAATCTGTAATATTTATTTGGACTTAACAAATCGATAAAACTGTTTTACCAGTCGATCAAGTTGTTTTTCCGTGCCTTTGACCGTGTCACGCTCTCACAAGTGATGACATTCACCTTCACCCTGGTCACGTGACATTCAAGACATCAAAAGTGAAGCTTCCGTTTCTGAACAAACTCCGCCCCCAGTCGTGTAGCAGGAAGTCGTCTGGATAGTCATCGTGTGACGTCTTGTATATAGTGTCATATATGTACGGTTATATTAGTGTACATTAGTACCACGTGTACAGTGTCATATATGTACGGTTATATTAGTGTACATTAGTACCACGTGTACAGTGTCATATATGTATGGTTATATTAGTGTACATTAGTACCACGTGTACAGTGTCATATATGTACGGTTATATTAGTGTACATTAGTACCACGTGTACAGTGTCATATATGTACGGTTATATTAGTGTACATTAGTACCACGTGTACAGTGTCATATATGTACGGTTATATTAGTGTACATTAGTACCACGTGTACAGTGTCATATATGTTCGGCTATATTAGTGTACATTAGTACCTCGTGTACAGTGTCATATATGTACGGTTATATTAGTGTACATTAGTACCACGTGTACAGTGTCATATATGTACGGTTATATTAGTGTACATTAGTACCACGTGTAAAGTGTCATATATGTACGGCTATATTAGTGTACATTAGTATCACGTGTACAGTGTCATATAAGTACGGTAATATTAGTGTACATTAGTACCACGTGTACAGTGTCATATATGTACGGTTATATTAGTGTACATTAGTACCACGTGTACAGTGTCATATATGTACGGTTATATTAGTGTACATTAGTACCACGTTTACAGCGTCATATATGTACGGTTATATTAGTGTACATTTGTACCACGTGTACAGTGTCATATATGTACGGTTATATTAGTGTACATTAGTACCACGTGTACAGTGTCGTATATGTACGGTAATATTAGTGTAAATTAGTACCACGTGTACGGAAATACCAAATGTTTAGCCAATAACAATACTGCTTTCTTTCGCGTTTCGAGATTAGCAAATTCCTAAACCCCCAAAACATGCAGTGGAACCAAGTTAATGTTTATACGAATATGTAAAAGTTGTGAAACTTGTTTTTCTTCTTCTTCTTCTTTGTAAGACAATGATAACATGTTTCTGAGTAGTTTAGAGAGAAAATTCTTCGTAATTTTCAACGCGATTTCCCTTGGGACGAATTGCGTTTATATATTTGAAATGTCCGGCCTGTCTGTTTGAGTTTTTTAACACCAACTCCTCCTGAACCATACCAGATAAAGGGTTCTGGTTTTTTCAAATATGTTAAGGAGGTCCCAAGGATGTGCACGGGCAACCAAAAAAATTACCGGAGAGGTTTACTGGATTTCGTGGGAAAAAAAATAAATTATCCCGTATTTTTTAAATTTCTCGCAAACCATATCATCTATCGGTTTGAAACAAACGCCAAACGAAAGCTAATAATATTTAAAACAATATTAGAAAACACATTTTTTTAAAAAAATCTCTTTTCTTTTGACTCCCATAATTTTAGAAGCAATTTTTGGATAGCAATTGTTTTGTTTAGCTTCAGAATTATTGATTTGAAATGCCATTATGTGTAATCTAGAATGATAGTAAATGGGGTTTTCCCGCTTTGTGAATGTCAATGTTAGACTGTGCGCGGTGCGCATGATATTGACACGTTCTTGGTGTGAATCTAGAATTATTCCCTTGAATAATGAAATCGGATATTCTTTGTTGGAAATTGGGTTTAAATAATCATTCGAGTTTTGATTACTTAAAAAAAAAGAAAAAAAAAGAAATGCAATGGAAGATTAGAAAATAGTAGACTATACCTTAAGGGTAAAAAACGTAAAAATTAAGAGTAAAATAAGGAGACCTTCGTTATGGTAAAGTTATTGTTCTGTCTATTAGTATAATTTTGCGTTTTCATTGGTAAGCTGCAATGTTAAAATTAAATAACTCGTTAAAACAAACTTTTTATTTTACCATCAACCCTTTATATATGAGACTTAAAGTACTGATTATGTTCAAAATAATACGCACCGCAAGACAGACAGATACAGACCCCTGTCACGCCCCTGTGACATTGAGGGCTAAAGTCCAGGTCAACTACAGCAAACGACCACACATGGTATATAGAGATAAACTAAAAATTCATTAATTTAATTACGGTACATTCGATCTATCCGAAATTTTGAAACCATGCATTGTTAGGTGACACAAATATATGTGCAAAATTTCAACACGATACAGGTTTTTACGGTTGAAGCTAAAACAGTAATTAGTAAATAGTAGCAGGCCGTGAAGTGCCCGCGAGGTTTAGTTAGATGTATGATAAAACAATAAATGAAAATCATTATTAGGTATACATAATAATAATAATGATTACGATAATAATAATAATAATAATAATAATAACAATAATAATTATAAAAGCAATAATAAGCTGTGCTTTTTTTCTAGCAGAACGCACAAGCTACAGCGTTCCAGCACCTTATTTCCACATTCCTTTTTATATTATTTCCAGGAATGTTTGGTTCTTATCGCTTTTTTTCAGATTGTGTTAAATAGGCGTTCCTGTACCTCTTTTGTTTAAAAAGCATTGATAATAATTATAAAAATGATTATTATTATTAATAAGTTGATAGTTTATATAACTCTGTACCCCAGTAAGAAGACTGGGCTCACTACACCTAACAAAAAAATAGTAACACATAATTATCAGTGCATTCAATGTGAAACATTCATATCCTAGCTGCATCATGTAATGACAGTACCGTACACATAATTATTATTATGCGATTATTGTTTAAAGAAATGTTTGATTGTTGTTTACTTGTTTTGAAATGAACGTTTGAAGAGATCAGTTTTTAGTGCAGTCCTGAAGGTATTATTTGTTGGAATATTGCCAATGTGTTATGGTAGAGAATCCTATATAGTTGCAACCCTTGCAAAACTTTTCCCTATGTGATTTGAACTGACAACTTTACTTTCCCTCTTGATAGATTTAAAATAAAATATTTTAGACGGGATTTATGCTATTCCAGGCAAGAAATGCAATTGTATTTACACAGGTGAGATAGGTCGTCACCTTGGGGATCGGCATAGAGAACATATTTACTTTATTTTTTTTTTTAAAAAAGCATTGTCCTGTTTCTAAACACTTAAACTGTGCTAACCATACCGGGA
The DNA here is from genome assembly GCA_002072015.1 of Radix auricularia. Taxonomy (NCBI): domain Eukaryota; kingdom Metazoa; phylum Mollusca; class Gastropoda; family Lymnaeidae; genus Radix; species Radix auricularia. Next base: position 364,911 of record MUZC01001244.1, on the reverse strand, counting down.
CATTGGATATTGCAGTACTGTAATGTATAAGCGAGCAGTACACCCGCTAGAATCCATGCAGAGAATAAATTTATACAAAGATTTGATACGTTGCCCAAGATGAATAAGTTCAAAGTCCACAATTTTACATAGCTCACAACTATTTTTCAAGATTTGTCTTGTAACTTTATCATTTGACCATTCCTTCATCATGTTCTATGACGTGTTTTGGTAAGGCCCCTGTGCCAACCCATCTTCCTTTCTTAACTTTGTATGTGGGGCTAGATAAAATGTAGAGTAAATTTAATTTTGTTAATTTTAAAATATTATTTTACTTTTACTAATGTTATTTATTTGTTTGTAAAGCCTGCATGTTTCATTTTAAATCTTTAAGTCCCAAAATAACATCACACAAAGTTATTTTCTTGTACATATTTGTTTCTTTATAGCTTAATTCACCGCATAATAATTTTCATGTTATAAATACACAACTGTCAATAAATTCGACATGTTGTTCAAATTGGCGCTGTGGATTGTCGGTACAGCTCACGTGACAGCCACCATCGTGACCTTCCAAATTCACCTGAACCGGGACCTAAATGGTAAATCTACGGGCACCTGGATGTTTGGGGAGACAACCCTGAAGTCGTCAGCTAACAAAATAGATTGCGCCAAAGTTTGTGTGTTTAACACCAGTTGTGTCAGCTTTGCTTTCCACTCTGTCACCAAGGTGTGCAAGCTTTATGCTGCAACAATAACAAAATACAACGGACTAGTCAACGCCCCTGGATATGTGACATATCATACAAGTAAAGGTGAGTTATGACGTATTTTGTTATATGTGACATATCATACAAGTAAAGGTGAGTGTGGCGTATTTTGTTATATGTGACATATTATACAAGTAAAGGTGAGTTATGACGTATTTTGTTATATGTCACATATCATACAAGTAAAGGTGAGCTAGGCTAGACGTATTTGTTATATGTGACATATCATACAAGTAAATGGGAGTTGTGACGTATTTGGTAATATGTAACACATCATACAAGTAAAGGGGAGTTATGACGTATTTTGTTATATGTGACATATCATACAAGTAAAGGTGAGTTATGACGTATTTTGTTATATGTGACATATCATATAAGTAAAGGGGAGTTATAACGTATTTGATTAAATTATGTGTTATTTACGTGTTGAATGTGTTAAATTTGTTACTCTTGTTTTAACCTTTGGTACAAAGTTTAATTTTATTTTTAGCTCTTACAATCTTTGGTACAATGTGTAATATTTCGTACAGCCACAACGGCCTTTGGTACAGCTTGTACTTCTAACAGCGACTGTCTGCTGCCACGGTCTGTTTGTGTTAACAACACGTGTCAATGTGCTGCAGGTTGGAGCTATCTGCCCAAACAACGGACATGTGTCACAGGTTATTTTGTTATTTAAGGGGGTTTTGATCAAGAGCGGCGTTTGAGGGTGGCAACTGGGGCGACTGCCCCAGACCCCGCGCTTAGGTAGGCCCCGCGTTTCGGTCCTGAACATGTCTCGCCCTGGTTAATAGCCTATACATGTAGAACCAAAGAGTGGACGGTAGAACGTATGCTGGAAACGATTAAGAATAAACCGTTGTTTATAGACCAGAGAAAATGATTAACTTGTAATAATTTAATAAAAAGGTGACACGTGGTATTAAAATTAAACATTAATCAAGATATTTCATATTTTTAAATACCATAGCATACTGGTGCATAGCGATCTTTACTAGTACTCTGGCCCCGCGGGGTCATTGCTGGCACTAGGCCCCGCGCTTACCCAACGCCGCCACTGGTTTTGATAGTCAGACACTGCTCTGTTGGAATGGTTCATAATTTAAGTCATTTAAGGCTAATGTTTATTAGTTGTGTAGTACATAGAGCCATTAGTCATGTAACAAATGGTCGTTATGGTAGGACATAGTAAAAAATTATGCGAGGAAGATGCACCACTCTTTAAAGATTTATTCTAAATTATACAATTTAATTTGAAAACATATATTTTAGGGAAATATGAAAATAAATGTAACTGAAGTATTTTTTTCTGTATACAATTTATACAATCTGTCAGAAACGTGGGCGAAACATTACAACAAAGAAATGTATGTGGAATCCAGTCTATTTAACATTTTTAAGTCAAAGTGAAAGTTTATAAGTTGTGTCCCGGTTGTTCTGAGAGTAACTTTTCTAGAGTTAAAAGATAACATAAATGTATAACAATTTTTATTCTCTGAAAATCTATATGATAATTTGTTTCCCATTGATTTAAGCATCAACTTTATATAAGTAATTTTTTCGTTATTTTTTTTTTCAAGATTGTACAGAGTTCGGCACAGAGTTCACCCCCTTTACGTCCCGCTACATGGATGTCGTCAACATCCCTTACAATGACGTCCAGTCATTGACCATTGATGGCTGTGCTGCCAGGTGCTTTAATGCCTCGTTCGTGTGCCGGTCATTTGAACTACACACTGTCAGCCGATACTGTTACATACAGCGGGATACGCCGAGCACTTCACCCCAAAGCTACGCAATTAGAAGTGACGCCACCTATTTTCAACGTCACTGCAAGTTTGTATAACAACACGCTTGACATCAAACTACAGCACTCATGGGACATTGTTGTTGTATACCCATTGGACATAGTTGGTGTATACCTATTGGACAAAGTTGGTGTATACCCATAGGACATTGTTGGTGTATACCCATTGGACATAGTTGGTGTATACCCATTGGACATAGTTGGTGTATACCTATTGGACATAGTTGGTGTATACCCATTGAACATAGTTGGTGTATACCCATTGGACATAGTTGGTGTAAACCTATTGGACATAGTTGATGTATACCCATTGGACTTAGTTGGTGTATACCCATTGGACTTAGTTGATGTATACCCATTGGACATAGTTGGTGTAAACCTATTGGACATAGTTGGTGTATACCCATTGGACATAGTTGATGTATACCCATTGGACATAGTTGATGTATACCCATTGGACATAGTTGGTGTATACCCATTGACATAGTTGATGTATACCCATTGGACAGAGTTGGTGTATACCCATTGGACATAGTTGATGTATACCCATTGGACATAGTTGGTGTATACCCATTGGACATAGTTGATGTATACCCATTTGACATAGTTGGTGTATACCCATTGGACATAGTTGATGTATACCCATTGGACATATTGGTGTATACCCATTTGACATAGTTGGTGTATACCCATTGGACATAGTTGGTGTATACCCATTGGGTATATTGGTGTATACCCATTGGGTATAGTTGGTGTATACCCATAGGACATATTGGTGTATACCCATTGGACATAGTTGGTGTATACCCATTGGACATAGTTGGTGTATACCCATAGGACATAGTTGGTGTATACCCATTGGACATAGTTGGTGTATACCCATTGGACATAGTTGGTGTATACCCATTGGACATAGTTGGTGTATACCCATTGGGTATAGTTGGTGTATACCCATTGGACATAGTTGGTGTATACCCATTGGACATAGTTGGTGTATACCCATTGGGTATAGTTGGTGTATACCCATAGGACATAGTTGGTGTATACCCATTTGACATAGTTGGTGTATACCCATTGGACATAGTTGGTGTATACCCATTGGACATATTGGTGTATACCCATTGGACATATTGGTGTATACCCATTGCACATAGTTGGTGCATACCCATTGTACATAGTTGGTGTATACCCATTGGACATATTGGTGTATGCCCATTGGACATATTGGTGTATACTCATTGGACATATTGGTGTATACCCATTGGACATAGTTGGTGTATACCCATTGGACATAGTTGGTGTATACCCATTGGACATATTGGTGTATACCCATTGGACATATTGGTGTATACCCATTGGACATATTGGAATATACACATTGATTATAGTTGGTGTATACCCAATAGACAAAGTTGGTGTATACCCATTGGACATAGTTGGTGTATACCTATTGGACATAATTGGTGTATACCCATTGGACATAGTTGGTGTATACCCATTGGACATAGTTGGTGTATACCTATTGGACATAGTTGATGTATAGCAATTGGACATAGTTGGTGTATACCCATAGGACATAGTTGGTGTATACCCATTGACATAGTTGGTGTATACCCATAGGACATTGTTGGTGTATACCCATTGACATAGTTGGTGTATACCTATTGGACATAGTTGGTGTATACCCATTGGACATAGTTGGTGTATACCCATTGGACATAGTTGGTGTATACCTATTGGACATAGTTGATGTATACCAATTGGACATAGTTGGTGTATACCCATAGGACATAGTTGGTGTATACCCATTGACATAGTTGGTGTATACCCATTGGACAGAGTTGGTGTATACCTATTGGACAGAGTTGGTGTATACCCATTGGACATAGTTGGTGTATACCCATTTGACATAGTTGGTGTATACCAATTGGACAGAGTTGGTGTATACCTATTGTGTATACCTATTGGACAGAGTTGGTGTATACCTATTGTGTATACCCATTGGACATAGTTGGTGTATACCTATTGTGTATACCCATTGGACATATGGTGTATACCTATTGTGTATACCTATTGGACATAGTTGGTGTATACCTATTGTGTATACCTATTGGACATAGTTGGTGTAAGTCTGCACTTGATAATCGAAACAGTAAAGGTGAAACTTTTTGGGGCCGCGTACTAGAAATTCATCCGAAATCTTATTTTTAACATAGCGCCAACATTCCAATTTAGCCCAAAAATGGAGTTTTGGTTTAGCAAAACACACACTTGTCTTAAGACTTAATTTTTAAAAAGCACAAAATGTGAATTTTCAAAGATTAAAAAAAACAACTTTTTAACACTGGTAATATGCTCCTTTTGCTAAAATTTTAGTGAATTTTTGTTGTAAGGGTGCTAATAATTCATCATACACCTTCGTTCATTCTTCATTAAATTGAGCACAACACATCTTATCTTAAATATACAGACGCTCCTTCTATGCAGAAGATAATTGCGTCCACAGACCATGAGAGATGATCTGTTGGCAAGTGATGCAGCGGTCACAGGCCACGGCTATAGGGGTTCCACGCTTTACCCCAGCCGCCTAACTATTGTCTAGTTAGGTACCCATTCGGAGCTGGGTGACTCGGGGACTCCTCAGGCCCCGAGAACAAATCCTCACCTTCGTGTGGATTCGAACTCGTGACCATCGGTATGACAGTCGAGAGCGCTACCTCTCGACCACCACGTCCCACATGCAGCACTCAATTTTACCTATCAGTCTGTTTCTTGTGTTACAAAAATGTAAATTGTAAAAGAATAAACATTCGCATTTTATTGAGAGTCATCCTTAAGTCTATGTTTATATGACTGCCAGGCGTATTTTTCTCCAGACCAAACAACACATCACCTTAATGTCTCCTAGCATGAGCTGTCTGAAACACAGGAGGGTTAATAATTAGAACTCTTTCTTGCCTCTAACCGCCCCCTCTCCACGCTTTCCTTAACTTCCATTTACGAAATTGCGCTCTTTTAGTACAGCAATAAACTTTCTATGATCCTAATACATTAAACATTCAGATCTAGATAAAGCTTTGAATCTGATATCTAATTTTGTGAAATTCATGGTGTTTCTCCTTTTTAAATACATGGTTATAGATTTAAAATTCTCCATTTATTTCCCTTGCATCAATATCACTCATAGAAGACAAAGCTTAAGTCCGTAGACAAATTTGACAGTAACAGTGTCCCAAAGGAAACATCTTGGTGGGAAAGAAATTTTTAAAGTTTTAAATAACCATTGAATTGATGTATAAGATAAGTTTTCTTTTACAGTTTAGTTTTGTACGTCACGGACTAGAAATAATGATTAAAATTTCCACATAACTGAACTGATTATTTTTTTAAAAACTTGTTTTAAACATAATATACATGCAAAATCGAAAGCATAACTGGGGTTTCCGCGCCCATGGGTAATTTATTTTTGGCGCCATTGATAAAGTGATATTTAAAAATAAAAAAGGTAGGAAAAATACTAAATTTGAATAAATTGAAGGATTAGCCATTGGCGCCCTTGGGAAAATGTTCCGATGCCAAATCGTTGTTAAATTAATAGACGAGGATATAGAAACAATTATAATTTATTTTCAATGAGTTGCAAGAAAGCATCACCCGTTACGTCAATTAATTGTCAATGTCGCACCATTTAGCCATGGGCAAGATAATATTTGTTCAGAGAATAGTTACATCTCTACTATCACTTTAAATATAGAGAGGAAAATGTTTAACGGAAATGCGACAAACTTTCTATGTGATTTGTTGAGCTGTTGGTGCCATGTTGTACGGGGCCATCGTATGAGGACATACGTCACAATGTCTCGATATGTCATTGTTGTCATGTTGGTGCCAAGTTGTACAGGGCCATCGTATGAGGACATACGTCACAATGTATCGATATGTCGCTGGTGTCCTGTTGTATGAGATGAGGACATAGCCACAAGGCCGCATCCTTCGCTGAATCTTTCAAAAGCTTCCAGCCTCATATCGATAAGTCGTTTAGTCTCCGTAAAAACAGTTCATCTATCAACATCATTCTCTTCAGTGTTCAGTTGCCTGACATTACCAACTTACCCAGATTTTTATAGTCTGATCATAAATGTTCATTGAATATCTAAAGGCTAATAAGTACATGTCTTTGATTCGTTATGACTGATTAATGACTCATTGCAAGTGATACAATTTCCAGAAACAACCATTTTGATTTAAAGAGAAAAAAAATAGCAATCGAAGACTAGTGGGAAATAATGTAAGCGATATAACCCTCATAAAGTCCACATCCAGCATTGTAAGACAAGCCCTTACTTGGAACCCCCAGGGCAAGAGGAAAAGAGGCAAATAACTCTCAGAAAGCCCACATCCAGCATTGTGAGACAAGCCCTTACTTGGAACCCCCAGGGCAAGAGGAAAAGAGGCAAATAACCCTCAGAAAGCCCACATCCAGCGTTGTGAGACAAGCCCTTACATGGAACCCCCAGGGCAACAGGAAAAGAGGCAGACCTAAAATGACTTGGAGGAGGGAACTGGAGACAGACTCCAAAAAGAGTGGGCACAGTTTGGGACAGTTAGGGGTATTGGCACAGGACCGGGATGCCTGGAGAGCCTTTGTTCGTGGCCTATGCCCAAGATGGGACGACAGGCAATGATGATGATGATATGACGATGACGTACACTTTTTTTTATGGCTTTGCGTTTATAGACCGACAAAATTTTTGTTTTCCACTTTTTACAATCTTTTTTTTTTTTCTTTTTCTATAATCAGCAATAACATATCTAGAACTTGAGTTAAGCCAAACTGTAATAAGTATTAAGTGAATAATATATTGTTTGCCTTCTTGGCACAGTTCGCATCTAAACATTATTATTCTCTACAAAACATTTATATTACAGACGAAATCGTAGTTTAATTTAATTAAGTATTGACTAGCCCTTTTAACATTTACTTGTAGCCATCTTTAAAAAATAAACATTTTTACTGTAAATTTTCAGTTCACCTAAGTAGTTGATTTAAGCTTCTATTTGTAAGTAATGATTTGTAAGCTGAAATAAGTACAGCATTATACATTGACATGGGAAATATTGTGGAGACCCTGGGGGCGAATTGTCGGCGCTCAGAGGGACGGGTCCTTTGAATCGGGACGGGTGCGGCCGAGGAACGAGGCCAGCCTGGGATCCTGGTGACGGACGACAAGCTTGGGTCCCTAAAGGTGGACGGGGATTGACCACGGGCCAGCGGTGTCCTGTGAATCGGTAAGGTTGCGGGCGAGAAACGAGGCAAGCTTGTGGACGGCAGCAGGCCTGGGTGTGGTAGTCTCGCCAGAGGTTGGTACAAGATTGACCGTATAGGTGCGGAGACGGACGGGTATAAAGGGGATGCACTGACGAACACACGACAGAGAGAATTAGGGACATAGGGACAGACAGACGGAAAGAGATGTAGGGATAGGACAGAGTTAGGAACATACTGAGTAGACACGAATGTTAGTTTGATTAGATAGTAAAGCTGTTGAGGAATTAAACATAACTAGTTTTGCATCCTGACTTGGAGTTCAGTGTTTGGATAATAAGTTTACAAGTGTGTGACCAAACCTTTCACAATATTATTCATTTATTTGTCAGTGCTAAGAAGTTTACCTACCAACAAGCCAGAGTTCTATATAAATTTTGAGAAAATGTGATTTTAAAATCTAAACTAATATAAAAAGTTTATTTGATGACATGAAAGAACACCGAAGTTATGCATAAATAAAAAAAATCTTTCTTGAATTATTACCGTTATTAGATCTTAGAAGTGTCCTTCTAAATTATCAAATATATTAGGGCTGCGGAAATTAACGATTAAATTAACGGTTATTATTTATCGATTAAAATTATTTTAATCGATACAATTGCGATAAAAAATTAAAGAAAAGAGTTTTAAACAATTTTTTCGATTTTATTTATAAATAATTAAAAATTGATAATTGTTTTTTCTAACGTACAAACTTCACCATTAAAAAGAAAGATTTGTTAAAGTGTTAACTTTAAAATAAGCAGTTTTTATAAGGAAAATGATATATAAACACATTGTTTTTACTTAATTAACATTAAAAAAAATTAAAATTCATTGACATTAAATTGAACTAATTATATTTAAATATATCTCCTAAAAATATCATTAAAAAATAATTACTTTAAGATATTGGCATTTTATGAAATTTTTAGTTTAATGACGTCATTCATCTTATTTTTATCTTTTGTCAAAATTATCGATTAATTATTCGGCAATTTTCTCAAAAGTCAACGATTAAATTTAAATATATCTATAACAGCCCTAAAATATATACAAAAATATATTCATAACATTTTTTGCACGTGTGACCGCAGTGATTGCGGCTATATCCACATTGTAAGCTGGATGAATGCTGATGAATTGTATGTCAGGTCGACTACAAGTGACTATAAATGTATACTGAATTCCAAATAATCTCTATATATAATTCTCTACATGGCCCGACCATACCGGACAAGAAGTAGCAAGCAATCTGTCTGACGTCTGACCCCACCGACCAATCAGATTGCAAGAAAAAGTAGTAAACATTCCACATTTCGTTAATTGAAGTCAATCACTATGATCTTTCGGAACAACAAAATAACATTTAATTCATAGTTTAATGGTTATAACATTCGTCTAACACGCGGTGGTCGCAGGTTCAATCCCCAGCTAAGACATAACGTTTTTTTTTTTTTTTTTTTAATGTTTGTGTTTGTGGTTGTTCATTTCCCACAATATTTTCCATCACCATAACAAGCACAAGATGCTTGACATAATAAGCTTGACGAATGACCTTTGTCAGGTTATGCCAATTAGTTTATGGTTGGCAAGCTAGGGTGGTGGGGTGGCAAGTGGCTAACCACAGTGCACATTTTTCCAGACCAACAATGAGTCTCAGTTATCCCCGCATCCGAGGTTCATTCGCTTTGTTCTGATTTCATTGTGATGTAGTTTGTGTCTGTTCACCCCCTCCCCCAACTTTTTGTGCACTATCTATGAGCAAATCTGTGGCGTCTCATACGCCGCGTGCATCTAGTAAAGTTAATTCTTGCACAGACTATGCCCACAATATTTTTCCATGGTATTAGATGGATTGTCTTCACACACCTCGTCTTCACTTCTCCTGTGTATGTGATACCATACATACTGAGTTGACTCCACAAGCGTTAACTCAACTATGTGATTGCCATGTATCGGGCCAGGACAGACTGGCTGATCATAGTGTCAACCAGGAGGTCACCCCTCAACTTGATGTGTTGACCTAGGGGCACACTGCATATGAAGTTTTTTTTGTCATTTTTTCATAGCCCATCAATACTTCTTTTATTATTAATAGTTGAAGTAACACTAAAAAATAACGAAACAGTCAATTTCATAGACATAATTTTACCAGGGATATACAACCCTTTGAGACGAAAGAGCCAAAAATTACAATTTACAAAATTTAATTAAAAAAAAAACCCAACTAACATGAGTTTTCAAAACTAAAATTAAAATGATATAATTATATTATTTGCGCATGGAACTAGAGAGAAGGAACTTGTCATCGAAAGAGCTGCAGGTTGCCGACACTTAATCTATACTGAAAAGCCCTGAACAACTGACTCACCCTGTCATCATTAATTCTTCAATTTCCCTTGTAGGTAGAAGCATGATACAGTGGGAAGTTGTCGAGTACGCTCCCGCGATGATAACAAGGGGACACAGTAACAGGCGTGTTTGCAATGCAAATGTTATGAATTTTTAGTAGTTGATAGTTAGGGGCTAAATCTACAGAAAGTTCAATAAACGATATAGTAAACAAAAGTATACAATTGCTTTCTTGTACTTCATGTTGTGTGTAAATATGTCGTGTGACCTAGGTAAGAAAGTAAGGCGATGTATGGATGTGTGAACAAAATTTTGGTGAGATTGCCATCATGCTTATAGATTAGTAGATGAATAATATTTAAACGGGGTATACTTGAGCCTGACACGATTGTTCTCATTTGCACCTTGGATATCACCGCAGCTAAGTTTTTACTTTTATTCTTTTTATTCGTGTACTATTTGTTCCTTGAGGAAGGCTCTTTGCCGAAACGTTCGTTGTTTTGTTACGTTCTGTCAGGCTCAATCATACTCCGTTTACATATTAATCATCTACTATGGATTTTTGTCCTACTTTTCAAATTATTGATTAAACTATGTTTTTTAAATAATTTTTAAGAATTTTTTTTTTTTTTTAAATTAGGACCGAACTATAGGATCTCTTAAAGTGACATTCCTTTTTATCGTTTGTAAAGTCCTTCATTGACGATGGAAGGATCGATAAAATAATTGTAAAGTTTTGTTCAAAGATCTTTATGTTTGTTGTTATTGACTATCAATTATTTTCGGTTACTTATAATTGTGGTGGCTTCGAAATAAATTATCTTTATATATTAATGAAAGTATGTCTTTCTCTCTCTTCCTCCCTCCCTGTGTGTGTGTGTGTTTGTGCATGCTCTTTATAGCTGACTACACCATTTATCTGATCGCCATGAAACTTTTTGGGAGATTGCTTTGTAAACGTCCGTGTGGTAACTGGGCGTTATAGTTAACACTCATAGGGGTCCAGGGGTCCATAATGTAGGGTAAATTTGTGTGTGCTTGATAGTCCATATTAAAATACAATTGGGCCCTGAACTACATTTCGGGCCCTAAATGTATTTTTTCGCTAACGCTTAAAATTTAATCACCATTCAATTTTACTAGTTCAATTACTTTCATTTCATATGACTAAAAACTAAAACGTTGGGCGGGCGCTTATGAGGTGTTTGGTATAAAAATTAAACATTTATAATTAAGAAGGCAAACGAGATATCAAAAAGTGAGAGAATGAGTGAACTGCATGTGTATAACGTCATGAGGACCGGCCGGCGTTTAAAGTCATGTTAAATAAAATTACTTGAACTTATAAGTTTTACATTATTTTATTCCTTTTAGAGCAATTATAAAAAGCGTTTTTAAAAAAACTTTTTTTAAACCTCTGATTATTTTATTTTTTTTTTTTGGTTCTAACTAAGCGTAAAACTATAGACTATAAAGAAAATTTTACTTCTTTATTTAAATTACTTTTATAGTACAAAAATATTTAATTAAATACTAAATTGCCTAATTGGTTTCCATATATTATGGATTGCCAGGCCTAACCGCGTGGATGCGATATCTCTTTTGACTTTTAAATGATAAATCTTTAATTTTTGTTGTTGTAACAAACACATCATCAGCAACCACCCAACGTTTTAATACCACGGGGATGTGGTCACGGGGTGAACTCCGTAGGCACGTAGATGTCAACAATAACAGACGGATACAGAAGCTATGTAGAGATAAACTAAAAATGCATTAATTTAGTTATGGTACATTTGATCGATCTGAAATTTTGAAACAATGCATTATCATCCAAGATCTACCCGAGGTAACATTTGGAGATCTCTTGGACCATCAGAAGTGATTTAACTTTACGCTAGAAAATTTGAAATTTTGAGGACAGGAAAGAAAGCAAGTAAATAAAATCATGGTAATAAAAACATAATATGATTGACTTAAGGGGCCGTCGATAAATGACGTCACGTGATTTTGGCTTATTTTTCACTCCCCACTCGTCACACGTCGTGACAAAAACTTAGACCCCCTTCTACTAAAAGACGTCACAAGAGATCCCCTGATCCTTAAAAACCGTATTTCCTATTTGAAAACGGCCATGTTTCAAATCAATTTTTGGTCCTTTAATTTTGGTTTTAGTGTAAGTCGGCACTCTAATATCGTAACACGGGTGAAGCCATGTACAACTTCATTAAATAAGGTGTAGGTAATCATATATTTAAGTGAAACTTTCATTTAAAGCTGTGCTTTGTGTTGTGACGTCAAAAGTATGACTCCACTCCTCCCATGCACGTGACGTCATTTATGGACGGCATCTAAAAGGGCGGCAAGTCGGAGACCGATCGGGGGGGGGGGCAAAAGTTCTAGCTACGCTACTGTGCCTCTGAAACCTATTGCCTATTTCTTCTGGGCCGGGGCTTCAGAAGTTTTTAAAAAAAATTAAAAGATTTTTATTCCCCGTTGAATCTTACACGGTCTTGAAAAAAATTGATGATATATCCATTATGATCCAGATTGTATTGAAATGGTGTTTGGAGCTTCACAACTTGCACCCATGTGGACCCAGAGGCTATTTATAATTTGATTCATCAGATCTGTTTTGATGTTTTGGAGAAGTTTGTTGAATTTATCCTGGATAAGATTTTAGTATAAAGAGTATTAAAAAAGAAACCTTATGGGGCATGGAGGCCCAAAAAGTCTTTTTGTGTGCTGAAATTTAAAAAGGGACTGGGTTAACGAATAGATCTTGACTAGTATTATAAATACCTGATGACCCATGTCAAAATTATTGAACGTCTTAAAACCATTCCTTTTTGTCCTTTCGCTTAAAATCCGTTTTTTTTTTTTTTTTTTTTTTTTTTTTTTGATTTTTTGAGTGTAAAAGGTAAAGATGGTTTTTCTTAATCAATTATACACGATCTTGACATACTTTAACAAACCGAGCTATCATTATCTACAATGCAGTATATAGGGATTTTGAAATTGACACCTGGCACCATTTGGGACGCGGGCCAAATTTATATTTAAAAAAAGAATGTAAAAAAAAACCCCGTAAAAAACAAAGTTTTTGACTATAAATCCCTTATACATGAGACAGAACAACAAGCATTGATTTTATTCAAAATATTATGCACCACGCGACAAATACTTACAGACTTAACGTGACTGAACTCCCTTTGCTGTAAAACGCGGACGGGTGGGGTGGGGGTGTGGTCACGAATGTTCTGACTGAGCTCCAGCAAACACATTGCTGTCAACAATAACAGACTGCTAACATTCAGTTATATAGAGATAAACTAAAAACTGATTGTTTTAATTACGATACATTCGATCGTTCTGAAATTTAAATAAATGCATTGAGACACGAATCTATGTGCAAAATTTTCAGTTTGATAGCACCACGTGAAGTGCGTCATTTTTTTTACTTTTTTTTCACCCTACGGACCACGACAGAGAGATAAAGAGAGATAGAGAGAGAGATAGAGAGAGAGAAAGAGAGAAAGAGAGAAAGAGAGAGAAAGAGAGAGAGATAGAGATAGAGAGAGATAGAGAGAGAGAGAGAGAGAGAGAGAGATAGATAGAGTGAGAGAAAGAGAGAGAAAGAGAGAGTGAAAAAGAGAGAGTTAGAGAAAGATAGAGAGACAGATAGAGAGAGAGATAGAGAGAGATATAGATAGATAGATAGATAGATAGAGAGAGAGAGAGAGAGAGAGAGAGAGAGAGAGAGAGAGAGACGGCTGTGAAGTTAATATTAGGGATTTAAAAAGTTATCACCTTTTTTTCGGACCGGTCATTAATATAGTTTTTTTTTTTTTTTTAATGTAACCTATAAAAATATTGTTTCATTTCATCAATCACCCGGAATTTTTTTTGTACTTTCCGGAAATATTTCTGGCATAATATATTTTTAAAGGTACCAATCATTGATTTCTTTAAATTTATTCCAAGATACTGAGATAGTTGCATCGCGCGACGGGTCTGCTAGTATTACATAAATATAACTCAGGTCGTGAGGTAAATAACGATTTAATACAAGATGTCAACATATCTCAAAGCATATTCTAAACTCTTACACATTGCTTCAATCTAATCTCTCAATCTAGGGGTACACATCCCAATCCCCCCTTCCCCAACAAGTCACATCTTTACAGCGCCACCTGCTGAGTTAAGTTGAACTCCTCAACCTCGTGCTTACACTGTGTCGGGTCTGGATGGTGGGGTAGGGGGCATCACGGGATAACTCAGTGCGACACCCCTCAACTTTTCATAATGGCCTTAAGCACAATGCCACATAGTCTCTGTTAAATTCAATTGACTCAAAGATCCCCGTAGCTTGGTCAAGAAATTCATAGGTAGATTTGATGCAGTCTGAAGTATCTATTCCAAACCAACTACTGCTTGTTCGTAAAAAACAACAAAAGACAACAACCTTTAACCGCTTTGTTATATGCAACGAAATGGCTTCTAAACTATCAAACTCGTTTTGGAGAAATGTACATGAGAGACCCATTCTAATCAATAGTGTTTGAGATTCAATCAATAGAGCTCCATCAAAACTAACCCGTGAAAGCCGGGACAGGTTTTTTCCATCTTTATTTCAAGTAGAGGAGCCAGACAAAAAATGACGTGACAAAAGATTGCCACTAATCCAACTCAGTTCTATATCGAGAGTTTCATGAATTTGTAATCAGTTCCAGACAATTTGAAAAGAGGTTTTGCATATTTTTTTATAATCTGACAGGTTTTGTTACTCTGATAGTAGGTATTGAACGAATTGCTCGAGGCTAGTACAAGCATGTTGTCATTCTCGGCTTGTATTGTTTTCGTCTTGATCCCATTGTGCTTATGTTTTAATGGCACTACGTTTAAAAAAAAAAAGCCCAGCAAGTGAACATATTAACAAACACTATGTATTGAGTTATACAACTGTAGCAATCCCAAACTTTGGGGAATAAAAGGAATGGTATATGTTCACTCAGTTAAAATTGTTATTTGGAATGCAGTATTTATAGACCAAGAGAAAGACGAAGTCAGGCCAATATGAACCAGAACAATAAAAATCATGTTAAGCCTGGTCCCTATTGGAATTCAGGACGTGTTAGCGCATTTTCGTATTATGTATCAGTACTTATGTTAGATATCAGAATTATGTAGTTATCAGTAATTGTGTTTAGATTTTAGACATATTTTTATGAATTTTCTTATGTAATGAATATACCTGACATTTTTTTTATTTAAAAGTCATTTCTTTACCTTTTAAAAAAAAATTATTTTCTCTTTAATCTAGCTACAAGTCACCACAAATGATGACGTAAAACTCTCTAAACCTTTACACATATTCTAATGACGTCAACTAAAAAAAAAAACAACTAATTCTTTTGCACCCTTTCGCACCACTCTTCAATGCTTGAAGAATTGTGCATTCGACTTCCGGCAATGGCGGTCGTTCCCTGCGCTAGTGTTACCTCTCGATTCGAAATATTTTTTGGTAGTTTTAACGGGGGTTTTTAACGGATCGAGTAACTGAGTGTTGATGCACAAATGGCAGGTCAGGACATACAAAAAACATATATATCTCATGGGTCTAGGACTTATGGATGCTGAGATCAAGGGTGATGACGGACGGACGGACGGACGGACAAAACGGGTGCAATAGCGCATTCGACTTCTCGAAAATGCGCTAAAAAACCTTTGGTGATGACGTTTTCTGTTGATGTATATCACCGAGTGGCATCGCAAAGTTTGATGTTTGAGAATATAAAAAAAGTAAAGGCCAGGCACATCCTACCGTTGTCTATTTATACATACCCCAATTTATAAATCAGTCATTCCGGCATATTCCGGCATCCTTCCGTCTCGCGAGACGGTGGTGCATCACCGTTGGGTTGGGTTGCATTTTCTCGAGTGGCTGTGCAGTCCTATCCTTGAGTGACAGTCTTTGCAACAGTTTTTACACACGAGTTCTGTGCTCCAAATATTTTGGCCTTTCTCCTAGCTCTAAATCAGTCATATCATCCCAATAAATGGCTAAATCTTAAAATAAATAAATGCAAACTTGAGAAAAGTTAAGTTCCAAGAATAGCAACAGGATCTGTTGTTAACATGATCATTTCTATTCCATACCCTTACTTTACAGTTGATAAATGATTCAATTGATGATGCTTTTCTTTGGGCCATCGCTTAATTATTTAGAGTAAAGAATGTTAACATAAATGTTTTTAATAATTAAAGAAAACTTATATGTAAATTTTAATTTTTATTCTAAACGCGGTAATCTTCTAGCATTCCATTTTTATTGTCCATAAGAAAAGTGTTGTCAAATCAGTATACTAGTTTTACTAGTTTCACAATGCTGTCAACTCCTTGTATTTATTATTTTTTATTCCAGCATGATTATGGAATTCATAATCATCCACAGCAGTGAGTAACTCTATAACGCTAAAAATATGGTAGGCTATAACCAGTCGTAATTGCTATTAATCTGTTTCTTTTTTTTTCTTTTTGGGTGATACCCGTTCGTTGTTTGGCGTTAGTTTCCCCTGCAAACATCACGTGAACTCCCTAGACTTTGAAGCCAAATGAAAGTCAGAAATTAACCAAGTCCTCGATATGGCGACTTTTGAACTGATCAAAGACATTTCACCGGAATTATTGTACAAGATTCTCTTTGTAAAAAATACATTTCTAATCAGTTCATATCTGTCATGGTTGGATTAGTGACTAAATGATTAAAAATCTCATTACAGGACCTCCACACGACATAAACGAATTCCTTCCCCCGACTCCCTTATTTCCTTATATCACTTCCTTTAAACCACTTGCATTTATAAACATCTACTTCTTTCTTTTCATTCTCTCTATGGTTGACGAGTCTCGACTATACATCGCTGCTAACATTGACATTTTTGTTTCTAGTCTATTTGTTTACTAACTGATGTCCCATATTTCAGATACGTCAATTGTTTCGCTGCTTATTTTCATGTTAACCGCAAAAACCGATTAATAGCCTTCTTTCTACTTAACCTGAAAAGTCCATAACTGGTTAAAAAAAGATTTGCTCTGATAAACATATTTAGAAGTTTTAAAAGAAATCTGAAATATTGAGGGATTAATAATAATTGTGTATAGAATTCACATTTCAGTAAAAATCAGAATTTAAATATGCAGGAGCAAGCTGGGCTAACACAAACCCATGTGCAGTTGTTAGTGTTGAATAGTAAAAGTTCAGTAAAATCTTTAACAACAATTCCTATAGTCTACTCCTCGACCATTTGTAAACCAATACTTATTTAAATAAGAATTGGTGCGTCCGACAAAGACTGCAGCAAAGTAGTGGATATAAAGGCGTGCAAATTTGGTGTTGTGGAAATAATCGTCGTGGTAATGTTTGATACGGTCTCGTTGTGGCTTTACTCGAGATGTTGGTTGTTTAGTGTCTTAACTCATCTATAGGAGTGTTTTCAAGTTTGATTTTTTGTGATTAGGTTGTTACATCAAAGAGTGGTGTCGTTCACTTTAGATGTTTATTGTTTAGTGTCTTACTTCGTATAGATGTGCTGTTATTTTGGATGTGTGTTGTTTAGTGTCTTACTTCGTATAGGTGTGCTGTTATTTTGGATGTGTGTTGTTTAGTGGCTTACCTCGTATAGGTGTGCTGTTATTTTGGATGTGTGTTGTTTAGTGGCTTACCTCGTATAGGTGTGCTGTTATTTTGGATGTGTGTTATTTTATGCTTTATGTATTAATTAACTGTTAGACTTTGGATTCATTATATGATGTTCATACAAGCATATACATTAAAAATATTTGATTAAAAAAATAATTTCTTGGATTAGAAACGTGTACATTTCAGAAACTAGAACATGTTTAGATTTCAATAAAGTTTATTGTGTAATTCAAGGTATTCAAAACGGAACCACAAAAGGGTATCTAATGTGTCCTCACAAACCATATCTTATCTTATCTTATCTTGTCTTATCTTATCTTATCTTGTCTTATCTTAGCTTATCTTGTCTTATCATATCATATATCTTATCTTATCTTATCTTGTCTTATCTTATCTGTTACAGGCGAATCTTCTTTACACCATATTATTGTGTCAAATATCGTTTCTGTATAGAGGAAATTGATTGCAAGACAAATGACAAAGTTTTAAGTTTGCTTTAAAAAAAAACAACAACCTTTGTTAAGGTGCCGCCCAGTTACAGATTCCATGAAACTGACTTAATTTAGACATTTAACAAATTAAAATAAGCGACATTTTATTTATTTTTATTAAAGTAAACAAAAAACTTTCAATCACAATATTTTGTTCTGTCAAATCAAATACAATATTTTATTGCCGTTAACAGATAAATGAATTAAAACTGTGGAATTTAAAAAAATATATTAATATTATGTTTGTGGACCAGAGAAGTAAACTTTCAACATGTTGTTAAAATTGGCGCTGTGCATTGTGGGTACAGTGTGCGTGACAGCCACAATCATGACATTCAAAGGTCACCAGAATCATGATCTGATTGATAAAACAACAGGCACCTGGATGTTTGGGGAGGCAACTTTGCAGTCGTCTGCTAGCAAATTAGAATGTGCCAGATGGTGCATGCACAACACCAGTTGTGTCAGTTTTGCTGTCAACACTGCCAGAAAGGTGTGCAGGCTTTATGCTGCAACAATAACAAAGAACAACGGACTAGTCAACGACACTGGATTTCTGACATATCATACAAGTAAAGGTGAGCTATGACGTATTTGTTATATGTGGCATATCATACAAGTAAAGACGCGTTATGACGTATTTGTTATATGTGACATATCATACAAGTAAAGACGCGTTATGACGTATTTGTTATATGTGACATATCATACAAGTAAATTTGATTTATGACGTATTTTGTTATATGTGACACATCACACCATTAAAGGTGAGTTATGACGTATTTTGTTATATGTGACACATCACACCATTAAGGGTGAGTTATGACGTATTTTGTTATATGTGACACATCATACCATTAAAGGTGAGTTATGACGTATTTTGTTATATGTGACACATCACACCATTAAAGGTGAGTTATGACGTATTTGTTAATATGTGACATATCATACAAGTAAAGGTGAGTTATGACATAACGAATATGTAATTTGTAACTTTATTTAACTTGTAAAATATTAAAAGGCGTTAAATGAATTATGTATGCAATACGTCATTGTATTTAAATTTAAAATTAGAAATAATATGGACATTGAACCTGTCCACGAAAAGATAACTATTATCATCGGTCTAGATATGGACCTCATTCAAGAAAAAGAAACAAAGGTTATATATTGCATGTTAAAAGATCTGGAATTCTCGTAAAGCTGGTAATGCTAGGCCGGTCCAGGGAGGAAGGAAAAATAGACAGGCGAAGGAAGAGATAAGAGGAAGATATTAAGGATTGACCGTCCTATCGTTCATCAACTCCCAAAGAGCAACACAGGACTGGGACAAAAGACAAGAAGCAGTCTGCGTTAGGGCCTGCGACATGAGCCTACCCCGTGTCACGATGGGATAGAATAGTAATTTAAAATTGTTGCTAGAACAAATAGTGTCATAGGATAAATTGCCGTCTTAACTCATCTACGAACTTATTTACCTTTTGATTAAAATATTATTTTCCAATCTACCAGCGAGTCGAGCATTTGGCGCCGAGTGTACCTCCAGCTCTGACTGTCTCCTGGCCAACTCGGCTTGTATCAATCAAACATGTCAGTGTAAGGCAGGCTGGAGTTATCTGCCCAATAATATCTCATGTGTTGTTGGTAAGTTGGAATTGAGAAATGCATTTAAATAAACCTTAAAACTAGGGCTACGGAAATTAACGATTAATTAATCGATTAATCAGTAGAAGATTTAATCGATTAAAATACTTTGATCTATTAAAATTCGATTAAAATGTATTGCAGTATTTTCCGCCTATTCATTAATAATTCATTTTTGTTAACTTTCATATCCGAATGGGTACCTAGCGCTAGTAAGGGAAATAAAGGTGGCTGGGTAAGGCGTGGAACCCTTATAGCCGGCATGGTGACGTGGTCTTTGGACGCAATGATCTTCTGTATAGAAGGAGCGTCTGTATCGATAAGGCGAGTCAACTCACCCTTAAAGAGATGCCATGAAACTAGTGGCAAGCCTCATGCGATAAAAAGCCGCCGTTACTTGAAAACCTAAAACTTCCAAACATATTAATATGGCGCACCCAATACGAGCCAAAAAACTGACAAATGATGTTTATAATCTTAGATCGTCATACCTACCATATAATCTATATGGGACAGCTTCAGAAAATTTTACTGATAACAATGGGAACTGGATTTATAAAATTCTTTTTTGCAAATAACGTTTCTGACTCAGAGTTACCGGAGATATGTACTATAATATTGTGACCCTCCGAAGAAGAATATGATTCCTTCGGCAGGAGTTCGAGAACGTAGACCAACCAGCCTGGGACATCATTCAGCTTCTATATTCACAATCAGTCAAGAAATGGTCGTGATGTCAATAGAAGGGCATGGTGCCCGAGTTTCATGGTCTGTCTCTACGAGTGAATTTGTGTTGTACTGATAGTAACAGCAGGCTGGGTCGTTGACTGCTGCTTTATGGGAAAGTGGTTTAGTAACCTTGCGCGGCGTCTGTAGTTTGCTGAGGTGTCTCATGTAAACATCAAAACATGAAGATGAATAGGGTGATGGTTTCTTCTATTTGGGCCCTATTTGTCTACAATAGGCCAGGATGCTCACCTCACTATGAGGGTCAAGGATTTGCTGAAATAAAATCATTTCGATTTTTCTTAAATGTTTTTGTTGTTTTTACTCCCTCTGTCATTTATCTTATCTTATCTGTTACAGACGCTCCTTCTATACAGAAGACTATTGCGTCCTACGCTTATCTATAGTTTGTGTCTGGTCCTGCATTCTTATTAGAGTTTTAAATAACGTGTTGGTTTTCCAATCCACGCCCGTATTCCGGACGGGAAGAACGAGAATTTGTATGTGTTTGTTCTTGATTACGGAATAAGAAAGGTGTTTTTATCCTAATGTCTACTGAGGGTTGTATTAAGTTATCTTTGTGTTATATTTCTAAATTAGAATTGATTTGGAAGACTATTCCATAACTTTGGCAGAGATGTTTCACAAAAGCCCACTCCATGGGCCATTTTAAAGGATCAATCCACACTGGGAACTTTCAGAAGTGATTGTGCACAGTAGAGCAGCTCCATTAAGAGTTTGCTATTCACTTCTTTCAAAAATCTTATATTGCTGCACGTCTGTGAAATGACATGTTTATTTATTCGCTCAGCTACATGAAGCCATTTTAGATTCTCAAGAGCTCGGGGGATTTGGTCTTAATTCCCGATTCGGAATACAAAGTTCACTTATGTGATGTTTGACTTTTGAGTCTCTTCAGTTTGTTCTGACTACTCGTTCAATAATCCAATCTCCATTGTATTAAGCAGTTAACTGCGGCAATTGCTGATATCGTCTTCAGCTGTGTGTTTGCTGTAGATCGATTAGAGGCGTCGCTATGGGGTGCGTGGGTGCTAACCGCACCGGGAGACACCATAACAGACGGTGACACCTATGGCTGTCAATTATTGTTGAAAAAAAAGGCTACCCGGGTACCCGGTCAAATTTTGAACTCGTAGAGTTGGAAACGCCGCATAATTTTCGCCGTCATGACAGCTATAATATGCAACCTAACCACCACGCTGCGCCTTATTTCACACTGTAGCCAACGGCATGCTTACAATAACATACTATAGCACCCCTTCACCCAGAGGCATAACAACAACTGGGCATCGGTGGATTTGCCACGGGCGCCGAGGGATAATATATATAATCAATTTATATTGTATAATGTAGTAATTTCCCTATTTCTCAAGGGCACCAAAAATGAATAAGCCAAGGGCGTGGAAAACTCAGTTATGCTTCTGCCCTCACATAGCTTCGCTTCCCCATTCGGGGCTTGGAAATGTTCGCGGGCTAGGCTCTTAATGCAATTACATCGTACTGTATTATACCGTATACTATTATTACCTGAACGGTGCGTACTGTATTCATCCAAGTTATCATCTGTCAATTCTAACCCATGTACATGTGCCGCACGGTCGTACGCATAGAAAAAAGATTTTCCTTTGCCATGATGTAACAAGTAATATGATTGGCCCAAACAATTTGAAACGTCATAACTTGGGTCCTCATGGGAGTTGCTGATCTTCTATCGAGCGCCTCCTCAGCCGGCGGATAGGGGAAAGCCCACCAGATATGGAGGGTACCGGGGAAATAAAATACCCGGGGTGGACCAAAATCAGCCCTACTGCCTTGTAGGAAGTGGAGGGATCCACAAAGGCTAGGGACCCAACCCGAACAAAGGCAGCTACCCATTGAGCTGTGAGGGGCAACCCCCCAAGTGGTTGCGCGCAAGGCCAACAACCCTGCCGTGTAAAAAATCAAAGTTACAAAAACACCGAAAAGAGCAACAAAAGCCATTTCAGTCCTGGGAGAAGATGGATCCTCTGAGGAGGGAAATATGACGCCTAATAGTGAAAGCCAAAATCTGGAAGCTGTTAGACCGACAACCATCATCTCTACCAGGAACACCACCACCATCGGAGCGTGGAATGTCCGCACGATGTATGAAGCGGGAAAGGCTGTACAGATAGCCGCGGAGATGAAGAACTATAAGCTCACCATTCTAGGAATTAGTGAAGTAAGATGGACTGGACTGGGGCAGAAGAGATTAATCTTGGGAGAGATGGTGATATATTCGGGACACGAAGAAGAGGATGCCCCCCATACCCTGGGTGTTGCCATGATGCTATCAAGGGCAGCACAAGGAGCACTCATTGGATGGGAGGCCCATGGACCTAGAATTCTTTTAGCAACCTTTCGGACAAAGAAGCGTAGCATCAACCTAGATGTCATCCAATGCTATGCACCAACTAACGAAAGCGACGAAAGAGACAAAGAAGAATTCTACAATAGAGTGATAACCATAGTCCAGGGTCGCCCACGGAGGAACATCGTCATCCTCATGGGAGACTTCAATGCAAAGATCGGCAATAACAACACAGGGTATGAAGAGGTTATGGGACAACAAGGGATAGGCGAGATGAACGACAACGGTGAGAGGTTTGCAGACCTATGTGCCACAGCAGACCTAGTAATAGGAGGGAGTATTTTCCAGCACAAGAGAATACATAAAGCTACATGGGTCTCACCGGACATGAGAACGAT
>MUZC01001244.1:315477-339726 GCA_002072015.1 Radix auricularia | reverse complement strand
AGGAGGTGGAGAGTTTTGTTTACCTTGGCAGCATGGTGGATAAACAAGGTGGTACAGATGCCGACGTCAAAATAAGGATCGGAAAAGCAAGAGCAGCCTTCCAGCAACTCAAGAATGTTTGGGTCGCCAACAACTTAGGCAGCAAGTTAAAAGTAAGGATTTTTAACGCTATGGTGAAACCAGTGCTGCTATATGGAGCTGAGACATGGAGAACAACGGCTGTAAACCTGACCAGAATCCAAACCTTCATTAACAATTGTCTAAGAAGGATTCTCAGAATTCACTGGCCGGACAAAATCAGCAACCAGGAACTGTGGCAGCGGACTAAACAGAAGCCCATTGAGGAAGAGATTCTTCAAAAGTGGTGGAGGTGGATCGGTCATACACTAAGGAAACCTGCTTCTAATACAACAAGGCAAGCCCTGAAATGGAACCCACAGGGTAAACGGAAAAGAGGCCGCCCAAGAAACACCTGGCGCCGAGAATTGGAGGCAGACATCAAGAGGATTGGCCATGAATGGAAGATCCTGGAGAAAATGGCCCAGGATAGAGATGCCTGGAGAGCTCTTGTAGGTGGCCTATGTCCTAGGAGGAAGTGCAGACGCCGGCGATGATCGGTAGATGTCCCTCATGGACGAGAAGGCTCAACAACAACAACAACAACATAACTTGGGTCAACAATTATGCATATCTATAGTTTTTATAGCAATGAATGAAAATCGTACATCTATGCCTAGGCCCTATACCAGGGCATAACGCGATAAATTAAACCACCAAGAACAGACTATAACTTAATAAGTTACTATAACACTTAATTTAATATATGATATACTTTTTTAAATTATTGATTAATGAATTATTATTTTAGTCACGTGCCGGTTACGGAGGCTACGAGTCGACAGTGAAACGCGTGCCATAAGTTCGCCATCTCTGCTCCGGAAATATTATTTGTCCCTGGCAGAATATCTGGACTAATAAGGGGCCCCACATACCTAAAAGCCTAGGGTCACATTTAGTCTAATTCCATCCCTGATCATTCCCATTCGGTTCAAGACAATCTGAGACATTATGCCAAACATTTCAATGTGTATTAACTTCAGTACCGTGTATTGGCTCCTTTTACAACTAATGTACCATGTACAGTGATTGTACAGTCCCCCGATCAGTAATCTGCTTGTAATTGTGAGCAATGAAAATTCTAAGCTGGATGACTGAATTGACCAATGACGTACAGACTGGCCATTGTCTCTAAAACCTTTAGTCAGCTACACATGGCAATAACAAATGTTGATCATTATCTCAGTAGAGAGTCAGCGCGTCGAATACATTCATGCGCATCGTGTTCATCCTTCATTGGTCCCTTGTTACGTTTTCGTGACGTTTGTCAAGGCCAAATATCCTGGGACTAAACGCGTTCAAGATCAGCACAACTAGCACCTGACTAAACGCGTCAACGATCAGCACAACTAGCACCTGACTAAACGCGTCCACGTACAGCACAACTAGCACCTGACTAAACGCGTCCACGTACAGCACAACTAGCACCTGACTAAACGCGTCCAAAATCAGCACAACTAGCATCTGACTAAACGCGTCAACGATCAGCACAACAGCACCTGACTAAACGCGTCAACGATCAGCACAACTAGCACCTGACTAAACGCGTCCACAATCAGCACAACTAGCACCTGACTAAACGCGTCAACGATCAGCACAACTAGCACCTGACTAAACGCGTCAACGATCAGCACAACTAGCACCTGACTAAACGCGTTCAAGATCAGCACAACTAGCACCTGACTGAACGCGTCAACGATCAGCACAACTAGCACCTGACTAAACGCGTCAACGATCAGCACAACTAGCACCTGACTAAACGCATCCAAGATCAGCACAACTAGCACCTGACTAAACGCGTCAACGATCAGCACCACTAGTTCCTGACCCAACTTTGGATCCGAAATGTGGCTCAAATAAATTAAAGACGTTGCGCTGGAAGATACGGCTCCACCAAAACACGTCAATATAATTTTTAAAAAATCATCATTTGATTGTGGGAAAAACTGGCATATCTTTTATTGTAATATATGTCCTACAATATTTCTTAAAATCTTTTATATTAACCTGTGGTGTCTGAGCACGTGCGACTGACCGATCGTGCGTGCGTGCTTGCTCGCAGAAAAATAACTTTGTATCGATTTTTCACCCACTTTTTCGTAAGCTAGCGAGCTGAGTTTTCGCAGGCAGACTCATGCCAATGATAAAAATGATGTATAAAAATTTCAGATCGATCGAATGGGCAGTGATTGAATTATTGAATTTAAAAATTATTTTTTTTATCTCTATGCATCATGTTAATTTTTTAGATAGAGTGTTGTGGATTCGTATTATGCTCAACAACCTTTCATTTAGGCGCAATAAGGCGCGCATTTAAATTGACATTACTTTTTAAAAATATATTTACGATCGGTGCGCATTATATTAAACACGTTTAACGAGACACAACTAGAATGTTGTATTTACAGATTGTTTTGCCCTGCGTATTATACTGAACACCAATTATAAGTTATATTTCGTATATAAAGGATTTATATTGAAAAACTTGTTTTTTTTTTTACGGTTTTTAAATTTTTTTATTTACATAGAGTTTTCTTTAACAATTCTATCAAATATTAAATGCAATGTAGAATCTATATTCTTCAAAACACTTTCTTTCAGTTGGCTATAAACGGGTTATTATTACTTTCAGATTGTCTGCAGTTTGGCACAGAGTACACTCCCTTTCCTGGTTATTTCATGACTCGTGTAGGCGGCAGGCGGTACAATGACTCGAAGTCTTTAAGCGTTGAGGGTTGTGCTTCAAGGTGCTTCAGCATAACCTCATTCATATGTAAGTCCTTTGAACAGCACGTCAACGCTGCATATTGCTTTGTTCAATGGGACACGCCCTCGACCTATCCCCAAAACTACGTAACAACAACAATTGACGTCATTTATTATCAGCGCCACTGCAAATTCTCGGCATAAACAGTGGCGTCACTAGGGGGTGCGGTGGGGGCGGGCCGCCCCGGGTGACACCATCACATGGGGTGACACCAAAATGTAAAAGTCTATATGTTCCCGTTATTTGGCACTGGAAGATTCAGAGGAGTTCTATGGGGTAAGTCGTGGAGAGGTGACACCATGAGCTAACGCCCCGGGTGACACCAATCCTAGTGACGCCTCTGGGCATAAATACAAGTTTGTCGTCTTGAGATTGTCGACCTGGACATCATAGCGTTATTAATGAGACTATAGTGTCACCAGTGAAACCATTGTGCTACCAGCGAGATCATCGTGTTACCAGTGAGACCATCGCGTTACCAGTGAGACCACCGTGTTACCAGTGAGACCACCGTGTTACCAGTGAGACCACCGTGTTACCAGTGAGACCCTTGTGTTACCAGTGAGACCACCGTGTTACCAGTGAGACCATCAGGTTACTAGTGAGACCACCGTGTTACTACTAAGACCCTTGTGTTATCAGTGAGACCATCATGTTATCAGGGAGACCATCGTGTTACCAGTGAGACCATCGTGTTACCAGTGAGACCACCGTGTTACCAGTGAGACCACCGTGTTACCAGTGAGACCATCAGGTTACTAGTGAGACCACCGTGTTACTTGTAAGACCCTTGTGTTATCAGTGAGACCATCATGTTATCAGGGAGACCATCAGGTTACTAGTGAGACCACCGTTTTACTAGTGAGACCATCGTGTTACCAGTGAGACCACCGTGTTATTAGTGAGACCATCGTGTTACCAGTGAGACCATCGTGTTACCAGTGAGACCATCGTGTTACCAGTGAAACCATCGTGTTACCAGTGAGACCACCGTGTTATTAGTGAGACCATCATGTTACCAGTGAGACCATCGTATTCCTAGTGAGAGCATCGTGTTACCAGTGAGAGCATCGTGTTACCAGTGAGACCAGCGTGTTACTAGTGAGACCATCGTGTTACCAGTGAGACCATCGTGTTACCAGTGAGACCATCGTGTTACTAGTGAGACCATCGTGTTACCAATGCGACCATCATGTTACCAATGAGACCATCGTGTTACCAGTGAGACCATCGTGTTACCAGTTAGACCATCGTATTCCTAGTGAGAGCATCGTGTTACCAGTGAGACCATTGTGTTACCAGTGAGACCATCGTGTTACTAGTGAGACCACCGTGTTACCAGTGAGACCATCAGGTTACAAGTGAGACCTCCGTGTTACCAATGAGACCATCGTGTTACCAGTGAGACCATCGTGTTACTAGTGAGACCATCGTGTTACCAGTGAGACCATCGTGTTACCAGTGAGACCACAGTGCTAACATGAAATCACCGAGCAATTGTTAGACCACCATGTTACCCCTGTTATAGTTGTGTTACTAGTGAAAACTTTGTGTTACCAGTGAGACCATCGTGTTACTAGTGAGACCATCGTGTTACTAGTGAGACCATTATGTTAACAGTGAGACCATCGTGTTACTAATTAGACCATCGTGTTACCAGTGAGAGCATCGTGTTACCAGTGAGACCATCGTGTTACTAGTGAAACCATCGTGTTAGCAGTGAGACCATCGTGTTACCAGTGAGACCATCGTGTTACCAGTGAGACCATCGTGTTACTAGTGAGACCATCGTGTTACTAGTGAGACCATCGTGTTACTAGTGAGACCATCGTGTTACCAGTGAGAGCATCGTGTTACCAGTGAGACCATCGTGTTACTAGTGAGATCATCGTGTTACCAGTGAGACCATCGTGTTACCAGTGAGACCATCGTGTTACTAGTGAGACCATCGTATTACCAATGAGACCATCGTGTTACCAATGAGACCATCGTGTTACCAGTGAGACCATCGTGTTACTAGTGAGACCATCGTGTTACTAGTGAGACCATCGTGTTACCAATGAGACCATCGTGTTACCAGTGAGACCATCGTGTTACCAGTGAGACCATCGTGTTACTAGTGAGACCATCGTGTTACTAGTTAGACCATCGTATTCCTAGTGAGAGCATCGTGTTACCAGTGAGACCATCGTGTTACCAGTGAGACCATCAGGTTACTAGTGAGACCACCGTGTTACCAGTGAGACAATCAGGTTACTAGTGAGACCACCGTGTTACCAGTGAGACCATCAGGTTACTAGTGAGACCACCGTGTTATCAGTGAGACCATCAGGTTACTAGTGAGACCACCGTGTTACCAGTGAGACCATCAGGTTACAAGTGAAACCACCGTGTTACCAGTGAGACCATCAGGTTACAAGTGAGACCTCCGTATTACCAGTGAGACCATCGTGTTACCAGTGAGACCATCGTGTTACTAGTGAGACCATCGTGTTACCAGTGAGACCATCGTGTTACCAATGAGACCATCGTGTTACCAGTGAGACCATCGTGTTACCAGTGAGACCATCGTGTTACTAGTTAGACCATCGTATTCCTAGTGAGAGCATCGTGTTACCAGTGAGACCATTGTGTTACCAGTGAGACCACAGTGCTAACATGAAATCACCGAGCAACTGTTAGACCACCATGTTACCCCTGTGTTACTAGTGAGAACTTTGTGTTACCAGTGACACGACCGTGTTATAAATATAGCCAGTGTGTGAACAATAAGACCACCAATAAACTGTTAGACCACCATGTTAACTCTCATACAGCTAGGTCACCAATGAATTCATTTTGAATGCAATAAATAATCAATTAGAGCGGTTTAAAAATCAGTTTTTTACTTTCGAACAATTCCAAAAGGTATCCACCAGAAAGCCCAATAAATGCATCTTGGACACAAACATCAATATAGATAAATTGTTTCATAGGATTATTTCTCCGTTGTCCTTGATTGTATGATGTTTTCAGGGCTTCGAGTGGTTACATTTGTGGACTGTGCCCGTAAAAGACAGATTAGAGCTACGTGGCATGTCAGTTGGTTCAATGGCCATCAACATAAGCAAATATTTTATAGATAAATCTAAAGACATGCTTTGATTTTCAAACGCATTTTTTTTTTCATATTTCATTTAGGCTTTTGCATATGACTAAACTTACAAATTAATCTAAAATCTTTTGAAACAAAGATACATTTTTCCTTATGATTTGAATTCTAAATAAATATATAACTCCAGTGTCTTTGTTTTGTTGAAATTGATAATTTAAAATTAAGTTTAAATAATAGCCCCGGTAAAAATTTACAAAAACCAATTTAAAAAAAAAAAAACTTCAAATAAATATTGTGTTTCATTTTCATTAAAATTTAGCCCCCCCCCCCCTTTTACAAATTAGTTTTTCTGGGGTAAGTTGTAAGGTGCTATTTTCAAGGGCAAATAAATTTCGCAGTGAAAAATCTGTTTTAATTAACGATTTTAAACTTGAAGAAAGATGTTTATGTCACAAAAGTATACTAAATAATTAACGAAATAAACATTGAGCAAAAGCTAAATATAACAAAGATGTATTTCCAGTACATTATTGATTTAAATGTCAAAAAACTAATAAAAGCACACATGCCTCATTAAACAAACTGGGGCATTTTAAATTTACGTTTATATGTCATAAAACTTATGCTATTATTTAAGGCAAGTTGTTTTAAATTTTTTAATCAATAAATTTCTAAATTTTGTAAAATAAATTATAAAACGATCAACTATTAATATTACGTGAAAAACTAAGTTATTGATAAACGTATGTTTCAACGCCTGATTTAGATCAATAAACATTGACGCATAAATAGGTGTGAAAACTGATGAGTTTTTTTTTTAAAATCCACAATATTCGTAATGGGATTTTTATGATGCTCTCATATGAGTAAGAATATTATCAATGAAATTATAGTCAAGCTTTTTGGGTGGTAATTATTTACAAATTATTTTTTAAACTATAAAGATTTTTAAAAAAATTAAAATACCTTATCACTAGTCTGTTCCTATATATTATTATATTTGTAGACTTCTTCAACCGTTATGCATCCAGTGCACTAACTGATATTACTGTGTATATTAATTAGTAAGTTAGAAAAGACTATAAAAATTGCAATCACTTAAATGTATACACAATCTGTTACTAAGATTAGTGTAAACTTTTTATAAAGCTCCCCTAGTGTTGCTAAATAATCCTCCCCTATAGAGACCCCCGTGGCAAGTTTTTTTGTTTCGAGATCGTAGGGAGATCTAATGTTTCCATTAGAACATTCTCGGGCTCGGTAGACCCTGGCGGCGCCCATCCCCCTCCAGGTCGGCGGAGGACTCTCTTCTTAGCGATAGTCATTTCTCAGGATTTTTATTGTGGCTTTACCGCGGGCTCGATCCCACGCCCCTCAGCTTGTGAAGCGAGCGCACTATTGACTTCTCCTGGTAATAATTTTGCACCTTACTTAGACTTTAAAAGGTTACTGCAATCTTCTGGTTTAAAAAAGTCTTCTTATAACATATTGGACCAAAAATATCATCATTTTTTAAAACGTATTAAAATCTAGATGTCATAGTTGTTTTCATATTATAATGGAAAGAATATTTGAAATGTATAATTGTGTCTGCATTTAACGATTTAACTTTACGGCTTTATGTAATTAATAAAATTTTATTTTGAGTCCCTTTTACCAATAAGGCATCACACGTTGTAAATTATATTTCATGCTCCTACAGAGTTTTTTTTTCTAAAAAAATGAAAAAAATTATATGCCACATTTAAAAGGGATTTTAAAAAAAAAATCAACCGTCTGTTACTGAACGCATGTAATACAATGAAAAAAAAATAATATAAAAATAACCAATATATGTTATTCCAACTACAGTGAAATAATCATAGCATATGAAATTTGCACACACAAAAAATGATAAATCTTTTTCAGGAATGCTTTATTTAGTTTAATCTACTTATGTTTATAAGTCCGATAGCCAACGTTTAAATTGTATGAGCGTATAGCTTATGTGCAGACGACATAGCGCTACTGGGGAGAAACAGGAATGACATAGATAAAGCTTTCAAGGAACTTGAAAATGCGTCTACCGAAGCTGGTCTCATTTTAAACGAATCAAAGACGAAATACATGATTATGTCATGAAACACCATTTCTGATGATAATAAACAAACACAAATTTGAGAGAGATGCAACTTTCAAATATCTAGGGGCAAATATAAACAAACACAATGAGATAATTTCGGATTTCGAATTTACAAAGACTTATAGAAGCAAAAACCCCTGAAAGGGAACAAAGAAAATAATATACACCACTATTATAAGACCGGTAGTAACGTACTCTATTGAGTCTTGGACCCTGACCAAAGAGGCAGAGAACATGCTCAAGACTTTGGAGAGGAAAATACTCCGGGAAATATATGGCCTGGTGATAGAAAATGATATCTGGAGAATTCACACAAACCACCGGTACAAAGATAGTCACATGTATAAAAAAGGAAGACTACGCTGGGCAGGGCATGTTGAAAGGATGACAGAATGTAGAGCAGCAAAAATTATTTACAGGCATAAAAAGGGAGCAGACGACTCACTGGTCGCCCAAGATTTAGGGGATCGATGATGTGGACAAGGACCTGCACCAAACATGGAGAAGGAAAGCCATCAATCAATCCAAATGGAAGGATGTGGTGGAGCAGGCCAGGTCCCTACATGGGCTGTAGTGCCACGTATGAGGATGATGTATAGCTTATGTAAACTTTTCTTTTATTACTAAGTTTATATCATATGGACCGTCGCTTAACACATAAAATATACTCACAAATTACATAATTTGCTTTTTTATTTAATGTCGACTGTTAAATCACAACTACAAAAAAAATCGCGATTTCAATCACACACGTTAACATAATAAGTCCATGTAATAAAATATTTTAAAAGCATCTATAATATAAAGATATACAATTAACTCACTAAATACATAATAAGTCATTATTAAAATGAAATTGTAATTTCTTATTACATAACAAAACTCTTAATTGTATTCACATATGTTAAAAATACATACCATAATTGTGTAACAAATGTAATTAAATAGTTTTAACTGATCTATAATGTAAATAAATATCATAAAAAAGCCACTGCACCGCAACGCCACACTAAATATGTATGTTATAATAAGATAGCACAGCTAAATTTAAGAAGCGTACACGAACAGATGCGCACCATGAATTGACAATAAAAGATTTTTTAAGCACACCACTCAAAGTAAAGCATTAGGAAAATTAGTGCACCAAAAATAAATTGTGTTGGACGTCCGCCTAAAATTCTTAAATAAGGAAATGAGAATTTATTTTTCTTTCTTTGTCACTACATTTTCTGAATGATTGATCTCAATTTGCGTATGTTTTCTTTTTTTTTTTTTTTTTTTTTTATTTGTATTTTTTTTATTTATTTTTTTTTATTTATTGCCCCATCAATAAGTTAAACTGTTAAGGTCTGGTCAGTCGTGTATCTTCTACTTTCAAACTCTTTCAACAGCATATTAATGTAAAACCTGTGTTACATTTTGTCACATTGACTGTACATCGGATATGTCATGTACTTCAATAATGAGATTTCTTATCTATAATTCTATATCGATTCACTACTACGATTGGGTTGTTGTTTTTGGCTAAATTTTGGTGACTGGCCGCCATTAGATGTCCATTCTGACCACATTTTTTAATGCAACGGCCACTTACTCTGCCCTTCGTCGATCGACTATCCGCATTACCTCGGTAGCTTCCCCTCTTGGTTCAACAAAATGGTGGTGACCTCATTCCCCTAGTTAACCTGACCTAGCCAGAGGATTTTATACTATCAATTTGTGTCCGTATAGCTTCACGTTTCTTGGCATTATTCATAAATACACATTTGACTGCCTCGCCACTCATATATAATAGCAATTTGTTTCGAGACAAAAAGTCTCTCATTCCCTTATAGTATAATAGGTGCTCACCACAGTGGAGTAGCAAGGGGGGACATCTGTACACAGGCGCCAAAATGAGTATTAAAACTAATATTAAATTTCATTTTGATGTAAAATAATATATCCTAAATACGTCTGCAAGCTTGAATTTTGGAGCTCCACAAATATCTTCATTACAAACTAGTTGGCAAGCATGATTTTTGCGCTCCCCCCCCCATTGAGCATTCAGGGGCGCCATTCTACTCATAAATGACACATCCACAATGTAGGATTCCTTATAAAGTTTAAAAAAATCAAAACTGTGTGTCGTTGGATGTAAGACTGGGGAAGAAGTAAGAGACAAAGTCTTGTAAATTACTGGTAAGGTTTTTAAAAAGAGCCTAGACGACAGAGAAGCTGACGCCACAAACTCCGTATCTTTAAATAACGGCAGTTATCAACCGGACCCCCAGCAACGCCAGTCTTAGACCACAAAAGCGAGAAGGTTCAACCAAAGCGTCAGGATTGAAACATTCAAGAATATATGATTCAGACCTAATGCTACTGTTTATGATGAGGAAAACACCAGAGACGTCGTTGTTAAACGAACAAATTAAACCTGTATTAAGTATCTTGTTTTACAAAATATGGCACTGTGTGGCTATGAGGAACATCTGCATAAGGACAAGGGTAAAAATGTTAGGATCTTTCTCTCTGTGATCAAACTCGTTGCTCAGTAGGATCTACTGTTAGAAAAACACCTACAACATCCCCGAGAAAATCCAGGTTCAGTATCTTATTTATCACCGTAAATTCAAAATGAATACTTACATCAACTGTAAGGAAACAGCTGTTTGTGAAATCAGAAAAAACAAGTACTCGGTATCTTACTTGACTCAACATCCGATCTAAGGGACCTGGAACAGCTTTCTAGAGTCATCAGATTTGTGGATGTGAATTTTCAAACTAAAAAAGAAACCATAAAAGAATCATTTTTAGGTTTTATTCAGATACATTCCAGAGACACAGCAAGCCTTGAAAGAGTTGTCGTAGTGAAACTGGAATCTGATAACATATATCTCGCCGATTGTCACAATGATATGACAATGTTGCTGTAGTGACTGAGCATATATCCGGCATTTCAACAGCGAATTTGTGCCAGAAATCACAGAGCAGTGTGCGTCAACTGTGACAACCACATCTTAAACTTAGCAAGAGTACACTCAGCTAAACAATGTCCAGTTGTTATCATGTTGTTTTTTTTGTTTGTTTGTTTTGTTTTTTTGTTTTTTTGTTGATCAGTTTTAGGTATATATTTGTTTTTTTTAATCTCGTTCAACAACTTGGGAATAATTAAGGATAAAAGGAGTTGTTCAAATCACATTGAAGGGGGGGGGGGTCTGAAACACGCCTGAGTGCCGATCAGAAGCATTTAAAACTATTTATGGAGGACTACATGAACTAGTTGGCCTGCTAGAAAAAATATCAGAAGATGCAACTATGACGCCTGACACAAGAAGTGATGCAGAAACTTTGCTGGCAAGTATATCAAACTTATACTTCCTGGTTTTGTTACATTACTTGAACATCATACTTTGTAAAATTGATCGTGTTCAGAAACGGTTGGAGGATCCTACTATGAATTTCAAGGAAACAGCATCTGATATTGAAAAGCTAGAGCAAGAACTTGTGTACATTCGTGATAATTGGAGCCAGGTTTTGGTAGACAATGAAAAAAGAAGTTGAATAAATTCGGCAATCGAGGTTGACAAAAGGATTAGATGACACTGGAGGTTGCCTGACAATTAGCAAGAGATGCAGGACTTTCTACAGAGGAAGAAATTTTACTTGTTATGAACTGCAAAATTGATAGACTCCAACGTGAGAAATAATAGTCTACGGTTTTTACGTCTAAAAAAATCTAAACACCAAAATTGGATTTTTACTAGACATCAAAACTATTCTTGCTGAGACGAATTAATGTCAATACACTTAGTCAAATTTGCTGAGATTTTTTTAAATTTCTACGACACTGACGTAATAATACGAAGGAAAGGTATGTACGTAACAAAAAAAAAAGTAAATAAAGTAGAATATAAATATAAATATTTTCTTAAATTTTTACTAGAATTTTTATTTATCAAATTAATTTTAATCGTTTAAAATTTTAAACTGTTAATCGAAAAATAAATCATTAATTTCCGCAGCCTTATTTTCAATTATCACAAACTGTAATGTATTTAAATATTATTCTAATTATCCGATCATCACGACACGTTGTGTTTTAGTAAACTTACAGGAAGGTGTCTGGCAAACTTTAAAAAAATTACCAGGCATTGGTATTTTGAATTTCCTTTCTTCTGAAATCGTTGAATCGTTGAATCGCGCGACGTGTCAACTAGTATATAAATAAACTAAAATATCTCCGTTTGTCCTTTATGAGTTTCTAAACAATTTATTCGATCACCATGAAACTTTGGGAATTTGTTTAGTGCACTCCCGCAATGAACAATAGATAAATTATCTTCAAATGTAGTTTTCCCCTTGTAGACTATTAGCAAACTAAAATTATTTTAAAAACTGGTACATGAGAACTTGATGGTCCATATTAAAATATTATAGGGCATTGTTATTCTATTGTATATTACTTCCAAGCTGGGAGCATTGTTCTCTTTAAGGATCGTTGGTCCGTGTGCAAATTTGCACTGCATCTATTTTAGTGAAGTAGCTTCAAAAATTTGCCGTGCGGTACTTCTAAACTGCAGCGCGGCGTCGGTCAGATATCTGCGCGCCGCTAACCCGCACCGCTGAAAGGAAACATTGGCTGAGAGACCTTTTTTTTTCTTCTTCAACTGTTTAATTTTTATTTCCCATAAGATTTTTTAAAACAATCTTTACAAATATTTACACTAATATCCATCTCGATCCAAATTAAAATCTACAAGGTCATTGAACTTAGCATTTTGCATCGCTTAGTCTTGAGACCCCTTACGGTTGTTTATTTTCTAGTGTAAGCTTCATTAATTAGTTGTTTTTGTACTCATCCCATTGTCACAAACTTTGGCATATTCCTGAGTATACTCAACAAATTGTTATTGGTCATAACATGACTAAAATTACCACTCACTATTTGCCGGAGGCTAAAAATCATTCCCTTATATAAGGTGTATTTTTAAAGTCTGGTAACTGGATTAATGGATGGATCTTGATGCAGCTTGTAAAAAAAAACAACAACAACATGAAGGTCCAAATTAAAATGGTACACATTTTTTTAAAAAAGCAACAAGCTAACGGTCATTATGATTGCTTACAAATTTGTAAAAAAATATATAAAAATTCACAAAAATAAATTAAATGAATAAATAAGGTAAGTGTAGATATTTAATAATACTTTATAGCTTCTGGTTAAAGCAGTTGAATGTTGAAGAATGTAGGAAATGGACCTTATGATTTACCACAACAACTCGAATATTCAATGTAAATGCAGAAATCACATAATACCCGCTCGTAAGCCGACCCCACAACACTTTTACAAAGATTTTGTCCAAAAAAGGTTGGCTTTAGAACAAGTATATACGGCAGTTTCAACTTCTCAAAGATTACAAAAATAATTAAATGAAAAAACCGCAATGGACTTAGCTGCACATTTTAAAAAAAATGCAATTGATTTTCATCATCGCTGATACCATCTTTAATAGTTTTAACATTGAAAAGACAGGATAAAACGAATTGTATGACATTTCAGATCAGTAACCATCACTTCAATACGCCTAGCCTCCCCTTCCTCCCCAACCCCTTCACACACACCTTAGGCGAAACCCACAACATAAATCATCAAATATACAAACACGATGTTTAAATTATCTGAAACCATTAATATTTATTTGGACATTATTAATCGATAAAACTGTATTACCAGTCGATCAAGTTTTGGCTCGATGTCTTTGATCGTCGCGCGCTCTGTCAAGTGCGGACTTTCACCTTCACCCTACCGTATAAGACAGGCCATTAAAGAGATCCAAACAGGAGACTTAGTTTCTGATCAAAGACGGATCCAGTCGTGCTTCAGGATGCCGTTGAGATAGTCATCTCGAGACGTCTCGCATACAGTTACAACACTCAAACAGCGAACTTAATGTACGGTTATATCCAGTAAAACACCGTGTACATTAGCAACTCTTGTACAGTTACACCAGGTGTTAACTAATAGCATAACCTCTTCGTTTCGCTTTCCGATATCAGAAAATTCCAGAGACTCGCGAAACTTGCATTGTGACCTTATTAATGTTTATCAGGATGTGTAAAAGTTATGCTAATTTTGCGAATTGATAATTGTAAGTCAGTAACGACAAGCTTATGTTCAGCTATAAAAAAAGCAACGTAGAGTCTACGTTTTTTTAGGGCAATAAAATTACTCTATAAGAGTTTGAATGTTAAAAACTCATTACTTTATTTGTTTACTTCAATGCTGAATACAACACTGTTAGAGACCAACCAGGTAGACATTTTCTACCGGTTACCGAGACGAATAGTTAGATGTACTGTTTCCCGGATCCGGGTACGAACCGAGTACTAGGATCGTTAAACGAAAATCGGAAATCCGAATTAATTTTGGTTTAGAAAACAAATAGCGGTTAGGAAATATAGCGGCGTGGCGCTAGTCGCTAGAAGTAAAAACGCAATTTTCGTAGTAAATTATTCGATTAACTTCATGTCTTTTTAATTTAAAATTACTCATTTCTAAAATTATTCTGCATTTGATATATTTGTTAAAATTTATAAGTATACTGATCTTGATATTTATCGAATTCCAAAATTGTATTTTTAAATGTATTTTTAGATATTTGGCTATTTGCGTGGGCACTATTTTCCGAGGCTAATAGTTCCGACAAACTTGATATCCGGCCGGAGCGATTGTCCAGAGCGATTTCCTGTTGGTCCCGAGATACTATATACGATTACTTGTTTTGGAATCTGTTTCAAAGTGTGCATTAATTGAGACTTAAACTATTGTTTAAACATAAACAGATGACCATGCATCTTTGATTTCCATTCGTAAAGTTCCTAAAACAGAAAAGAAACTTAAGGAAAAAGAAAAAAAAAAAGATATGAATGGTCTATTCATAAATTATAAACAAACATGTTAAAATTTGCGCTCTGGATTGTGGGTACAGCTCACGTGACAGCCACGATTGTGACCTCCAAAAGTCACCTGAATCCTGATCTGAGTGATAAAACAACGGGCACCTGGATGTTTCATGAGGCAACCTTTAAGTGGTCCGCTAGCAAAATAGATTGTGCCATATTGTGCATGTTAAACACCAGTTGTGTCAGTTTTGCTTTCCACTCTGTCCGCAAGGTGTGCAAGTTTTATGCTGCAACAATAACAAAGTACAACGGACTGGTCAATGACCCTGGATATGTGACATATCATACAAGTAAAGGTGAGCTTTGACTTTGAATAAATGAAAAACTATCATGGAATCCCCATGTCAATGAAGTTTTTAAAAAATCAAACCAAACCTCAGGTTTGATAAACAGAAACGTTTACAAGTGTAATAAAGATTGAAAACTAAAATGCTACCTCACCCGGGTAAAACCTGTAATAGAATATGCATCTTCTGTATGCGACCCATACACCAAAGAATACATTGATAAACTAGAATAAATTCAAAAAAAGAGCTGCCATATTCATTACTGGAGAATATATAAAACTCACTAGAGTAACACCATTACTTAAATCATTAAACCTTTGAAAACTAGAGGATAGAATGACCAAGAGTAAATTATTAATTATAAATAATTTAGAAATACAACCATTAGAAAACTTAATGCAACCCTCAGTTAGGTATGAGGATAAAAACACCTTTCTTACTCCGTATGCAAGAACAAACAGATACACGTTTTCTTTCCTTCCGTCCGGAGTTTGGGCTTGTAATGGGTTTCCTGAGGAAACCAGGAAAGCCAACACTTTATTATCATTTAAAACAAATAAGAATGAAGGACTAGACACAAACCATGGATAAACATAGGACGCAATAATCGTCTGTATAAAAAGGAGTGTATATAACATATAAGATAAAATAGATCGGATAAGACAGTTGGTTTTTATGTGATATATTCAAGTAAATGTCAATTATGACATATATTAAAGATTACTCGTAACATACATAATACATTTACTTTTAAAATGTTCAAAGCCATGAAAATGATTGTTAAAAATGTGATTTAAATTTAAATTCTTAGGAAAAGCCCAAACATAAGATAAATTATCTTAACAAATTTCCAAACGCATTGATCTCTTCATATATTATTCGTATGTCCCATCTACCAGCGAGTCGAGCATTTGGCGCCGAATGTACCTCCAGTTCTGACTGTCTCCTGGCCAACTCGGATTGTATCAATCACACCTGCCAGTGTGTGGCAGGCTTGAGTTATCTGCCCAACAGCCTCTCCTGTGTTGTGGGTAAGTTTGAATCTATTAATTCATTCAATACATAAAAAGAGTAAGACAAGAGATCTCGTTAGTTAAAAACTAATATTTCCCTTTTTCCTAGCGCACTCTTCTTGTGTATTTAATGTGGTTAGGTTCACTTCCTTGTAACTTACGTAGGCCTATAAAAGATGTTTTGGACTCAGTAAGCAGCTTGATACAAGAAAGAGAAGCAATAAAGTCCATCATAGCAAATATTAAACATGTAAACACGTATGATATCATGTGGAAACCATGAATGATTCTCAAAAACAAATACTGATTTCGGCGCCCTAAGTACGAGCCCAAAAATATGTCTTTGAGACTTCTGTCTACCAGGGGCTGGCGTTGATCATCGACAAAGTCTACGATCCTACCAAGGACAAAGGCAACCAATGAGAGTCATCCAGACATCGATAATCTGAGCCTCTGCAGCAACTTTCAGTTATGGCTGAACCTCTTGATGTCTTCCGCCGACTGCTGTATTTTTATTCTAGTGTTTCTTTGACGACCTCTTTTCCGCTTACCTTGAGGTTCCAGTTCAGGGCTTACCTTTTTGTAATGGAGGCAGGTTTAGTATGAACATGGTATAAGGGTTTTTAAGTGTAGCGATTGCTGGATTCCACGAGTCTCTGGGTTCTTTCTGTATATCAAATTCGATTCCAGGCTGAAAGTTAGGAGATCCAAATACTTTGGCTGATTTCTTGTAATTTGTCTACTTTTGTGCTAATATCTGATACTCATTGTATATTACCCCCTAAATTTTAATAAGACTTAGTTTTTCAAAACCTGGAAGACCGAGGATAGGCTTAGACTTTAATTGCACTATTAGGAGTTTCAAATTATATTTTCAGTATTTTACTGAGCATTTGATTGATTCTTTGACTACAACACCTAATGTTTCATCACTGTATATCGTAAGCATAACTGTTGATTTCTTAAGGCCTTATTTTCGAAGTTGACCAGACAATATGTATGAAAGGACGTTCTTTGTGCTCCAGTATCGAGAGAGACGGGCTCTGGTTAAGCGTGACCACTGGTTTTTAATCATCCTATGTATGGCACCACATAATTGCACAACTGTGAATCAACACTGACAATCAAGTCTGTTAAACTGACGTAAATGCGGTGTGCATATCCCAGAACAAAGTTCACATCAGAAACGAATGGTTTCGGTATACAAGTAACATCGTGTCTTTTCGACAGATTGCTTGTTGATGGCTGATGTTGTATGAGAACAGACTTCCTGCACTTGGAAAATCTGTCGAATTGACCTTATTAGTCCAACAATACCCTCCTCCCCCTAACACATGTTTTTTTTTCTCCATCAACACGTCGATACAGATTTTCCCTGCAGTTTATATTATTTCAAAATAGTTTTAATCATATGCTAATGTCTTTTTCAGTTTCTCCTCCATGCAAGCAAACTGATAAAAATTCTACTGTTTCCTTTAAGTTAAAATTGACACAATGCATGAACATTATTATAAGTTATGACGTACTTAGTTCAGCAGTAAACTCGATCAGCGCCAGAGTTTACTATAAAAAGACCAGAAATTACCATAACAAGGTCCAGAGTTTACCATAACAAGGTCCAGAGTTTACCATAACAAGGTCCAGAGTTAATCATATCATTGTCCAACAAGGTCCAGAGTTTACCATAACAAGGTCCAGAGTTTACCATAACAAGGTCCAGAGTTTACCATAACTAGGTCCAGAGTTTACCATAACAAGGTCCAGAGTTAATCATATCATTGTCCAACAAGGTCCAGAGTTTACCATAACAAGGTCCAGAGTTTACCATAACAAGGTCCAGAGTTTACCATAACTAGGTCCAGAGTTTACCATAAATAGGTCCAGAGTTTATCATAACTAGATCCAGAGTTTACCATAACTAGGTCCAGAGTTTACCATAAATAGGTCCAAAGTTGATCATAACTAGATCCAGAGTTTATTACAACAAGGTCCAAAGTTTACCATAACAAGGTCCAAAGTTTACCATAACAAAGTCCAGAGTTTACCATACCAAGGTCCAAAATTTACCATAACAAGGTCCAAAATTTACCATAACAAAGACCAGAGTTTATCATAACAAGGTCCAGAGTTTACCATAACAAGGTCCAATGTTTACCATAACAAAGTTCAGAGTTTACCATAACTAGATCCAGAGTTTACCACAGGTTTATCGCGTACATGTGGCGTCATGATATCTGCATTATTTCTTTTTTCTCCTGACCACTACTGAACGTGTTGAAAGTCTAATACTTCCAGACACATAAAATCTCCTTGTTACAAGTCATTTGCTTT
This sequence comes from Radix auricularia, assembly GCA_002072015.1. Classification (NCBI taxonomy): domain Eukaryota; kingdom Metazoa; phylum Mollusca; class Gastropoda; family Lymnaeidae; genus Radix; species Radix auricularia. The sequence goes on along the minus strand of MUZC01001244.1, from coordinate 321,047 downwards.
TATCTTACTAACTTCCTTCGAAGAAATTGGGTGCAGTAAATAGTTGTCCTCACCCCGCTATATAATACACTATTTTGTGACTTGGGTTCATAGTTTTCTAAACAAAATATTCACATTTGTTATTTGTATCACTGTATCTCGCGTTTTCATGCTAATCTATCAAGCTAATGTAATAAATGTCCGCGGGCCGCATAAATTGAGCTCGCGGGCCGATTCCTGTAGTTTGGGAATCCCTGCGATACTTTCTTCGATATTATATACTTCCTATACTGCTGTGCTGGTTTGTCCATGCACCCATAAAAATGGACAGCATCGTCTGGTTTATTCGTTTACCACAGGAAAACAGTCACGATGTAATGTTGTCTAACTTTCTCTTCCTCAATATGATTCGGCCTTTGCATTTGGTACTTTATAGATTCTCTGCAGAATGTTTTGAAATATTCCATTCTCTATTGTATTAAGGAAACTGCCCGCACCAAACGTTGATCTAATTCATTTGAAGCCTGTACTGGCCCAGAGCATGCATGTAAATACAACAAAGCCTTTACCCGAACCAATATGAGAGGTCATCGAGAGTTAACTGTCCATACAAGAATCCTAAATCTCTGTCGGCGTTGTACGAAGAGATGCCAGAATTGCAAACATTTTCCGATAAAGCAGTGGTCTCCGAATCCCGGGCCGCGGACCGGTACCGGGTCGTGGAACTTTTGGTACAGGGTAGCCAAAGGAACATTAATTTTTTTAATGTTATTTTCAGTTGTGCTTTTCTCAGGAAATTGTGCGTCTTTTGATACACAAGATGGAAAAGCTTTTTATCCCTTATCGCGGGACCCCGTCAAAATAACATCAATGGCACACTAGCGCAGATCTGACAACCGCCTACAAGCAATGTTTGCTCTCTTATATCAGCGCTCTTATATCGGCGATCTCTTGTTGATACTCTCTTGTCAGCGCTCTTCTTTCGGTGCTCTTTTGTTAGCGCACGCTTTTGCACCTGGAAATTAATCTAGGCATTGTATCATTCACAGTGAAATGGCTAACCGAAAAATGTCCCAGGAATTATAAAGTGTATTCATTGATGTTGTTAAAATTAATAACAACCTCAAAGCACACGACCTTAACTCACACCTGTTTGAGAACCTTTGTGAGGAGATTGACGCAGCGCATAGATGCCTTCTTTTGTATACAGAAATAGGATGAGGAAAATAACCAACCAGAGTATTTGATTTACAAGAGACATCGCTAAGTTTTTTTATCAGTAAAGAAGTCACTGCTGTCAGCACATTTCAGTGACAAAGTTTGGGTCGCAAAATTGGCTTACCTGAGCTCAAAGAACTCAATCTTTGCCTTCAAAGACAAAATGACAACTGTTTTCATGTTTGCTGACAAAGTAGCTAATTTGAATCCAAGCTGGTGTTGTGGTGGCGGGGTTTGAACATAGGCATTTTGCATATTTTTAAAAATTAGCGGGCCGGTTATTCATTCTAGCGAGACTAAGAATGAGTGTCAGGGAAACATTATAGGGTTATGGGGTTTTCCCTGACATATCAATGTTGATACTTGTTTTAGGTGCGGTGCGCACTGTATGAGAGATTATGACTTAAGAGAGTGAAGGGAGTTGTTATGAGAGGGAGATCGGCAGTGGTTGTGCATAGAAGAACCTTGGAATTGAAGTTATTAAATTTATCAACGTTACAACGGTGTTGGTTTTTATCTTGAGTTACCATATCCTTGTAGTCTTTACAAATACCTAGACAACGACGTCACAATGAGAGTGCATTGTGGCAGTTGGTGCTAGATTCCCTTTCTTTGCCTTTAGAAGAATGAGAGTGCTACTTCCCAAAAACAGAAGACCTTCAATCAGGCATGGTATGGATACTTGATCCATTTGTCAACAGAGCAGTTGGTGAAGCTGGCGTGTATGTGCGAGAAGAAGTTCAATTGCTCGAGACTGAAATTGGCAGCGGCCTTAAAATTACGTTCGAAAAAATTTCCTGGATTAATGTCATGAGAGAATATCCTGAGGTTGTATCACATAGCAATGAAATTTCAATTGCCATTTGTTATATGTTTGAAGCCAGTTTATGCAGTTTATGCAAAACTAAAAAAAACCAAAAAAAAAAACGCATAAGCAGCACACTTCGGTTGACTTGTTCCTGTTACCACCAGATTGAATTGTCTCGTAGCAGAAAAACAATTAAGTTCTCATTAACTTAACGTTCTAGCTAGTTGAAATAGTTAATCGATTTTAATTCATTTTTGGTGAAATTGTATTTTATTTTAAAGGTATGTCTAGATAAAATGAAATTAAAAATATAAAATCAATACAATTTAAAATAGCTGTATAAGCAACAAGGCCGCCGCCCACCCCCAATCCTCCCCCGGTCAGTGAGCCGCGGTAAAATTATCAAACTTTGACTGGTCCACGGTGATAAAGTTTGGGGACCATTGGATTATAAGACTACTTTCCGAAAAATAGCGTAGGAGCCACAAATAATCGCTTGTGTCTTCTTATGTTTCAATTTCAATTCGATTCTATCCATGATTTTTTAGCAAGACAGCAGTCCTTAACAGCCCGAACGGCGGCAGATCAACTCAAACGATCCAGGAGAAATTTCTTGTAAAGCTGCAAATAATGTAGGTGATAAATCTTGAGATTAAATGTGTCTAAGAAGTTGAAAGAAATAAAACTCTGTATACTTTAAACTTAGTTTGGACGCTGATTTCTGTTCTGCTTCAGATACTTCAAAATAGTCTGCCAAACTCTGAAAATGCCTTAAAATCCTTTTCAACAATTGTAGCTTGCATTGGCTGCTCTTACAAAAAACTTACCCAGTATACGATGTTCCCTCTAAGGAACAAACAAGTTTGCAAAATTGCACAAAATCCATGTTTAGTGCTCATTAGCTGCGCGTTATTTATTAACTGCTGCGCGGCGTCGGTCAGATATCTGCGCGGCCGTGCAGTCACTTAGCTCATAGGAAACATTGCCAGTATAGTGTCTCAGTCAGTAATCTGCTTGTAAGCAATGACAGTTCTGAGCTGGCTGACAGAATAGTCAATTGACGAACGACCTGCCATTTACTCTCAGAACATATGTAAACTAGACAAAAACTAGCAAATATTGAACACGGCTGAGTGGATATTCATCCACCATGGGCCCCTTGTCGCATTTTGGATATCTGGATCGACTCATTATAACACGACCAACATCTGATTCGACTTCGGAGCGAAAATGGGGCTCAAATAAATTGACTGAGGGACTTAAAGAGCCACCACTCAACCAAAACACGTCAATACCCAGAAAAATGTCATTGTTGGACAAGTTTCATTGGGAAGAACATCTGATTTTATATATTATTGTATTTAATGTCCATAATCTTTTTACTTGATTTGGCTTATGTTTTTTTAGCACAAAAGTATTTAAGATTTTAAAACTAAAAAAATATTTTTGACTGAAACATTCTTTCTTACACAAAGCTATTGTTACTTTCAGATTGTCCGGAGCTGGGCAAAGAGTACACTCCCTTTCCCGCTTATTACATGGCTGATGTAACGGGCCATAAGTACAATGACTCGAAATCCATGACCGTTGAAGGATGTGCTTCAAGGTGTTTCAGAGTGAAATCATTCCATTGTCTGTCATTTGAACTGCACTTTGATGAAGAATATTGCTTCGTTCAACAGTACACGCCAGCGACCGATCCTCAGAATTTCGAACCGACATCAAGTGACGTCATTTATTATCAGCGCCACTGCAAATTCTCGGAATAAATACAAGTTTGTCGTCTTGAGATTCTTGACATTTACACCTTAGTGTTACCAAAACAGCCCCGGACAAAACGGCCCCGGACAAAACGGCCCCGGACAAAACGTCCCCGGACAAAACAGCCCCAGACAAAACGTCCCCGGTCAAAACGGCCCCGATTAAAACAGCCTCGGTCAAAATGGCCCGCGACAAAACGTCCCTGTCAAAAAGGCCCCATGCTCTGGACTATTATATGTTAATGGAATAAAATGTTATATTATTATTTTTACTTACCGATTCAGTGTCAGTTTTAGTTCACAAAAATCAATAATAATAGTAATATCATCAAAAGAAAATATTTAGTATCAGTTAAACTATATGGTAGCAAGTCACAATTGTTTGTTGAGAAGAAATAATATCATAGCGCCACAAGAAATAATTGTACATTTGACCACTTTCTTAAAACGTGAATAAGTTGAGCAATGGTTAAAATTAACTTAAATGCAAAAACTACTTAATTTTTTTTGTAAAAAAGTGAACAATTTGTCTGGGGCCGCTTTGACCACGACCGATTTGTATTAGGACGGCTTTGGCAGGGGCCGTTTTGACTGGGGCGGTTATGACTGGGGACGTTTTGACAGGGGCCGTTTTGTCCGGGGCCGATTCAAAAAGGGGCCCTTTTGACCGGGGTCCTTTTGACCGGAGCCGTTTTGACAGGGGCCGTTATGTCGGGGCCGTTTTGACGGGTCACCAGCTATGAGCTCATATGGGTTTTTTTTTCACGCTAATCCTAATATTAGCTATATAAAAAGTATCATTTTAAACATTTGCTACCTAAAGGAAAAAACTATGTTCTAAAAAAATTCTTCTCATATAAACATGCCTTAGGAAATTTAATTTCTGATATTAACTTATTTTAGGATCCTTGTTGCCATTTTTTAAATGTAAGCCTTGTAAAAATATTCTTATACATGAATTATTCAAAAATAGTTTTAATAAAATTTAAAAAAATTTACCTCTCTTCCTCCTTAAATGTGTGATTTTTTAATAAAGTAATCATTTAATTTAAAAGAAAACATTTTTTTTAAATTTTCAACCTGGGCTTACATAGAACAATAAATAGATTCATCGAAAACAATTTACCATTGAGGCAATTTTTAAATTTTTCCTTCCTTTTAAATATTGCTTCAACATTTTCAAGACTGCTCTAAAGTTTAATATGTTGCTTGAACTGTCTTTGTTTTAAACTTGTTTGAAAGGGTCACATTTTGAAAATGTTTTCCTTTTTATTAATTTTTTTTTAAAAAATAATATTTGTGTGTGTGTAATTTTTTCAAACAGGCCAAACTCCCATCATTAATTGGGTTTTCACTGGGGCAACTCCTTAAAAATAAATCAACAATATTTATAACAATTGTATTTCTTTCGTAAATTTTTGTATTCGAAAATTAGTTAAGTCGAAGTATTAGCTGTTATTAGTTCCTATATTATAGATGTGGATTATATAATAATTAATTACAAAACTTGACTGTTTCTAGAAATACACAATAGGTTAAAGATTTTACCGGATAATAAATAAAATCTCAAGAATGCTCTGAACGCTACGTTGTCTGTTTCTGTGTTTTCGTCATATTTGGTTTATACCTTTGTCATCTGACCTGTATCTTCGTCATATTTGGTTCATACCTTTGTAATCCGACCTGTATCTTCGTCATATTTGGTTCATACCTTTGTAATCCGACCTGTATCTTCGTCATATTTGGTTCATACCTTTGTAATCCGACCTGTATCTTCGTCATATTTGGTTCATACCTTTGTAATC
>MUZC01001244.1:284389-298029 GCA_002072015.1 Radix auricularia | reverse complement strand
AGTACACCAGGTCTGCGGGTGTGACTGAACGAATACGAGTTGAGCCTAGCTGAAGTCTGTTCAGGTTTGAGTTAACTAGACTTAGATAGGCAAATGTATTTGAATTTGTATAGGTAGTATAGGTATTTATTATATGTATGCTTTGGTATGTTATCACTATCTTTGGTTAATTATTGATATTGTTATTTCAGCTAGTTAGTGGAAGCTAGTTAGTGGAAGTTAAAGTAATTAGAAGCTAGAAGTAGTTAGGAGTTAAGTACTAGTCAGTACTTGGAACTAGCAAGTTGGAGAGCCAGTGTAGTGGCGGAGGAAACATTAAGCTGCCATCTCAGACAGGAGATCTGGAGCAGAGAGGGGACGAGGTGGCCTTACCTTGAAACGAACGAACCTTGCAGTCAGTGACCAGTGCGGAAGGGGCCGACTGCCAAGCTGACCACAGAGCGGTGCTACGCCTGATTGGCCAGACCGAAGCGTAGCCTTTCAACCAGTCCTTTGGCCACGCCCAGTCCATGAGGGACGTTGGGCACCGCAACGAACAATTTGTATAATTATTAGAGACATAGATATCGTAATTTACTATATGTTTATTAACTGAGGTTCCTGTATATATGTATATATTTATATATAATGTATTAAATATTGTATCTCATTATCATTTACACGTAGGCGTTAGTCTTTTAATTATTAATCATAAGCTGTATGTCGTTATAGTTATATTATTAGTATAGAATAGTTAACTGCACCCTAGACACAATATCCAATAGTGTGGACCCGCTCTTATGCAACAGTCGGGCCACAGTACTCAACAGTTGGGGGCTCTGCGTTTGTGCGAGCACACCCAATATTTCAACAGTATCCTAATGAAAGCTGGTGGAATGTTTTGAGTTCAGCAATATGGCGATAGGCTCCGCCCACTGGCTGCAGCCGAGGACGACCATCTGATAGCAGACGCCACCTCCTTGTAATCAAACCTCCTTGTATACCATAAACCAGCGGTTCTCAATTTTTTAAGCAGCAAGAACCACTTGAAAAAAGTGTGTCTTAGCCAAATAACCACTATACAATATTGTGCTACTGCTATGTCCGAAATTTATATATAATTATACTTTGTATATAGCTAGTTTCTAGTATACATGCAAATTTAGTAAAACTATAAAACTATGCTTCGAACTGCGAGCTAAAAAAAAACCGTATTAAATGAAAACCAATGGAAATGGCTTTCTTTGTGTAACGAAAAATTATTTCTTACTCTAGACTTATAGTCTTATTTTGTTCTTATTGCTTACTATAAAAAACTTAAAGTCATAAAAAGTAGTTAGTATTAAGTATTAGAAAGACTGCTACATTAGTTTATTTAATTTAAGCCTTGAGTTTGTACCTTTGAGCACAGCACATCCAAACGAGGTGTACTACTTGAAAGACTCCATCGTAGTTCATTATCAACTTCAAGTCGGAAACGATGTTTTGTTTTGATAGTAACCAATGCAGAAAATCCACATTCACAAAGATGTGATGCTACAGAGGGTGAAAGTATTTTAAAAGCTTTCAGAGACAGTTCCGGAGTACTCATGTGAGTTTGTATTCGAAATTTCATCAAGCTCGCTTTCAGATACAACATTCAAAGTATTATCGCTGGTCAGTTCAATGATTTGGTTTAATTCCGATGTCGTTAAATTTAATGAGTCAATGTGGGCAAGAAGCGGACTGGAAACCCACGAAAAGGTGCAAATATTAAATCACCAAAGTAGACATTAAATTGATCCTGCAGTGATTGAGTATAGTCGGAAATCAAATTTTTGAACTGATGTCTATTGATGATCTCAGCATTTTCTGTTTTCTCGGTGAGTTCTTAGAATTGATCAAACATGTCAAAGTTAAACTGAAATAATCTTGTTTTCGGAAGATCAAGCTTTTTCGAAAAAGCAGATTCTTTGTCAATGATAATAAATAAATGTGCCTGCTTTCTTTGTAGAGGGGAATTAAAATTATTCAATTCTCTTAATGAATTATAAATTTAGCTGTTGGCATATTAACGGGCATACGTTCCCATATTCCTATTCGTTTTTCAGTCATTTCTGCTGGCACGTTCGTGCAATCACGACACACCTGAACCATTCGATGGTATTGGCTACTATAGTGTTATCAAGGATAGCAAAAAGTTATGCATTAGTTTCCGCCCTGAACAAAATTTGTAAAAAAAAAAAAAAAAAAAAAACATCCTCAACTTCATCCATCAGACATATCTAACATAAGTCCTTAATTGCGACAGGCCGGAAACAGTCGATTCGTCCAATTGAATAGTGAATTGTCTACAATCTTGTAGCCTTGAAACTAACTGCTGTTTAACGTCATCACCTGCCCAAAAAATACTTTGTTTAATTATATCGTTTAAATTTTTCATTGTTTTCAGTTTACTTGACAATGCTTCGCCTAAGATATCTCGGCACATATCTAAAGCAGCAACATGCATTATAAACGTTTCTGTTATTATGTGATGCTTTTTGGCCTTTGAAACTAGTATAGTCACCAAATCTGATGCTTTCAAGGCCTTTTTATTGACTTGGTTGCTTAAATTCTGACTACCAAGTTAATTTCTATTTGCGTGGAAAGTACTATAAATGGTTTTTCCGAACAGAAATTATCATTAGTTTTAATATGTCTTCAAAGATGTGCGGATTTTTTCACTTCATTTACAAGAGTTTGCTAACATTTTACACACTGTGGTCTGGGTTGATCATTTACTATGTCGCATATAAACCCGAAAAGCAATTACTATTCCTCATGCAACCGTATGGCAAATCATCTTTTTTTTACTCTCTGTAACTGCATTTTATTCACTTAAAGATTGTGAAAATGAATCTGAGGAATCATCCTTGATGTCCTAAAATTTGATTGTTTTCTTTATATGCAATGTATTCTTGTGTAACAATTTAATTCCTATTTTAACTTAAGTAGTTGTAATATTAACTTAAGTCTAATTTACTCAAAATTTACAAAATAAATTGCCGAATGTAACTATAAACAACTAGAGTCTTCTAGAATATAGAGTGACGTCATGTAATTACCGGCAAAGCTAAAAGTAAACATAGAATCAAAATATATTGTTTCCGGCGCTACAGGGGCGTCTTTACATCATTATGGGTCCCTGGGCAAAGAACAAGTGCCCCCCACGCAGGTATAAAAAATAAATATACATAATATATATAAATAACATATTATCATAGGGCCCGGGCAAATGCCCAACAGACCTATGCGTTAAGACGGTCCTGTGGCGCTAAGCTATCGCCATCCAGTGATTAAAATGTACAATATATCCAAAAGGTCCAACATGTATACCATTTCGTGCTTTTAATTTTTAAAAAATGAAAATCTTATCCTTTGCTGTCGACCACAAGGAAATTTTTCTCGGACCACCAGTTGTCTGCGGACTACAGGTTGAGAACCACAGCCATATGCAATAACCGGAAGCTTGGCGTCATAAATACGTTTTGTGGTATTCAATACAAAAGCAGTTTGTGGTTTGTAAATCCTAATACGTGACAATTCATTTCTCGACACATCTGCTGCTCAAATTGAAGGATAAGAAAAACTGAAATAATAATCGAACTTTAAAAGTGAGATTTAAGCCCCAAATTTAAATTTTGAATAGTTGATCATTTCTTCAGTTGGGAGTTAGTTGGTTTTTCTTAAAAGAAATTAATAACGATAATTTATCTCTGCATCATCTTCTTGAAACACGATCATACAACAAAACCCATTTTACCGACGTCCGATACCTCATCTTATAATCTGATTTAATTAACTCTAAACATTTATCTCTTAAAGGTCAGCTTTCCCCATAACAGTCCGTTTTGAATGTTTAGGGTCTCGTGGACTCAGGAAAAAATTCCATTTACGCACGCTCCTTTAAATCGGATGCTGCATCCAAGATATGGAACAATCTTCAGAAATTTTAAGGGAGTGTCACGACAAATATACCTGGAAGAAAATTTGATTAATGTTGAAACATTTAAACGAGCTTTGAGGATGCTTTACATTACTAGCAAGAACAGTTAGCGCGATCGAAGAAACCCATCATCCCACTAGCAATACACTGATGATCTTTGCTTTGAAATATAGTTTCAACTGCTTTTGGAATGAGGCGCTGTTAATTTGAGATTAATTAGGGTTTTAAATCGTTATATATCTTGCTAGCACACAATAAATTAAATATCCTTTTTTTAAAAAAATATTTTTTAAAACTTACATATTAAAAAAAAAATCTCTTCAATTAACTTCATCGCCTTATCTTGATCCCGACTGCCCGCGGAAAAACAATATTTAAAAAAAATGACCCACTTGATTTTATCCCTTTGAAATTAAATTTTGCACATAGACTTGTGTCACCTAACATTGCATTTTGTCAAAATTTCAGATCGATCGAATTTAATGTAATTGAATTGATTAATTTTTATTTACCCCTTTGTAATTCTATATAACATGCGTAGCCGTATGCTTTAGTTTACCTCCACGGGCCAATGGAGGTTCAATACAGCCCTGGATGCCACAGGGGTCTTTCACGCGATGCGTATTATATTGAACTAAAGCTGGTAACGATTAATTTAAATTTAATTGTTTGAAAAATAATGATTAATTTCGTGAATAAATAGTTAAATTCGATTAAAGCCAAAAATTAAATTTTATGACGTCATTATACCGAACATCTCAAGGGAAGAAACAAAAAAACAGGTAATTAACATTTGTTGTTTATTGAGTTATTTCCCCTGTCTCGTAGACAGAATAATACTATTTTGAACTAAATTTAATTTTATTAAATCCACGTTAATATAAATTAATAAATTATAATAGTATGTGGGAGAAGTTTGTACAGTAAAGATATATACATTTTTATTATTTATTAATAACTAGGGTTGTAGGGGTGCGCCTACGGCGCCCATTTTTAAAAGCCCAAGTAACGTATCCGTGTTCTTGTTTGATAAAAACGAAATATTAAACTTCCTGAAATGTACACGAAATTTTTTATAATTTAAAACTCAAATGCGCTATTTAGAATCTACATCGTTCCCTTTTACGAAATTAAAATATAAGCTAAAACAATGACGTTATATAATATTATTTTACAGCTACAAGCACCACACGCCTTTTTAACTGCCATGGACTGCTGTACTAAATTCCTCGGAATTACGGATCCTGCGATCTGGGCTATTAGATTGTTTATTAAATATTTTTTAATAAATTGAAAAAAAATATATATATAATATTTTCTTAAATTTTAATCGAATTTTTATTGCTTAAAATTAATATTTAATCGACAAAATTTTTAACGATAAATCGAGAAATTAATCTTTAATTTCCGCAGCCCTATATTGAACATAATCAATACTTTTAGTTATAGTCAAAATCTTTGGTTTTACGGGTTATTTAATTGAGAATTCAGGTATTAGCCGCCATGGTTGCACATCATATCGGTTATTTCATAATTGTTGACTAAATCACATGTTGTGACAGGCTCTTTACGGTAGGAACTGGATACAGCATTCAAATTTATAAAGACTGACCGTTCCAGAACTAATAAGTAAATTTTGTTACTTTGTTTGTAAAATGATGCTTATTACATAATGAGGTCGACATGGGTGTAGAAGCTATGGCGGATTAAGGGGGGGGGGCTGAACGGGCTAAAGCCAGGGGCCCCCGACGGGTTTGGGGGCCCCCAAACTTTTTATATTTTATAATAAAAGTGTACAAATGTTTGCACGAATCATTTGAAATATAATAAATAAAATAAATTAAATATTATCTCTACAACTGGATTTAATTGCCTCCATTAGAGATCATAGTTGAAATTATCGTTTATATTTTTAAAAGTTCTCCGTTTACACAAGTTGCGCTGGCCGTGTGGAGAGAGTAATGGCTTGTGATGCAAGCGGTGCCGGGTTCGATTCCCAGCAGTGGATAACAAAATTTTTGTTTTCACACTCAATTGTAACATATCGGCAAACACTTCAAACAGTTATTTCTTCGTGTTCGGTTTTTTTCCATTATTAATATTTAGTTACTGTCTTATATTACCTGTTTACAATCATTTTATTTAATGGGATGCTTGCTGGATAGGGCCACAGTTTGATTGCAGCCCGGGGCCCCATGCAGTCTTAATCCGCCCCTATGTAGAAGTTTAAATAATCTTCTATAATTATATTGAGTACGATTAGGAATGCACCTGTAGCGATTCCTCTTTTAATTGTCAGCATATTCCATGTATTTATCAACAGTCTAACACAAGGCCAAACACGAAACAGTAATCTCTTATATATTGTGCCTAAGCTCGTCCGTGTGAAGTCCCTATGCGCGGTAGCTCCTGATAATAAAAGAAATTATAAATACAATAATAGCCCAAGTCACTCATTCATGGTATCCGTAGTGCTAGCACGGGTATTGCTCTTGTTGCTTTAAGTGATTTTTACTATCTTTTCCTATCTTTGACTGCAGTAATTACGCAGGATGATTGTTATAGTAGATAGATGTTATCAGATTTAAGTCTCACAATCATAACATTTAAATAGCAGAATGTTGTCAGATAACAATTTACTTGAAAGCACAGCTTCTTCATAACAAATTTATATTTTCTGTGCGGGGCGCGTGGTTTGGACAATCAACCTTTGTTTGTGCAGGGGGCGTGGTTTGGCAGAAATCAACCTTTGTCTTGGCAGGGCGTGTGGTTTGGGCGCCATCAACCTTTGTCTTGGCAGGGCATGTAGTTGGGGCACCCTCAACCTTTGCCTGTGCAGGGCGTGTGGTGTGGGCGCCATCAACCTTTGTCTGTGATGGGGGTGTGGTTTGGGAGAAATCAACCTTTGTCCGTGCAGGGCGTGTAGTTGGAGCGCCCTCAACCTTTGTCTGTGCAGGGCTTGTGGTTTGGGTGCCATCAACATTTGTCTGTGAAGGGCCTGTAGTTGGGGCGCCCTCAACCTTTGTCTGTGCAGGCCGTGTAGTTGGGGTGCCAACAAACTTTGTCTGTGCAGGGCTTGTGGTTTGGGAGTCCTCAACCTTTGTCCATGCAGGGCATGTTGTTTGGGGCGCCATCAACCTTTTTCTGTTCAGGGTGTGTGGTTGGGGCGCCATCAAACTTTGACCCACCCAATTATACAACTTTAATGTGGCCAGCCTTGGCCACTACTGATGGTAGCACCACACGTTATGGCATAACCATTTCTAAGGGCTGCGACCACTTCAGCTATTACATCTTCAGATGTTACTACCGATTCTGATAGTACTACCACTTCTCATGGTATAACTCCTTCAAATAGTTACAGTACATCTGATGATGTTACCATTGCTTATGTTACGGCACTTCTTATATTAGTATTACCATCTCTGAAGATAATATCACGTCTAAATGTATTACCACTTCTAATAGTTACAAAACATCTAACGTTACTACCGTTGCTAATGTTACGGTACTTCTGATATAAATACTAACAGCTTATGTTGATACAGCCAAACCTCTCATAAGGAGTTTAATTCGTTCCAGAGCCTTACTCGTTAAACGAAACACTCCTTATGCGAAATGATTTTTTCCATACAAATCAATGTAAAATACGATAATCCGTTCCATGCTTTAAAAAAATACAAAATTTAAAAAAAAAATGTTATTAAAATTTATTCAAATAAAATAACTTATGAATTGTTGAAAAGTGAAACATTTTTCATACAATTTAGATTTGAAACAAAAGACGTAAACAAAAATATGAATTTATGAGAAATAATTATTCCTTTTTTAACTAGAAAACTGTCTAAGAACATTTGTTTTTGCCGACGCCTCAAAATTTGACGAAAATGTCTCGTAACCGTTTGATAGACATTCTTGACACTCTCTTTGAAACATCCATTTTTTTTTCTTTTAAAATAGTGCAGATCGTTGATGTTGGCCAATTGTAGTTGCGCGCTAGATTAGCCACTTATAAAAAAGACATTTTAGCACAGATTACTACACTTAGAGCATAAAAAATTACCAATATTATCTGAATAGAAATTTTGTAAAAAAAAAAAAATGGTTGATCACACACGAAAACAATACGCTAACAGACCGAGTGCTTTACACAGAATAACACCTGCACATTGGTAAATTAATTTCCAGGAAAAAGGGACTTTCCCTTTCCTCGTCACTGGTTATTCGAATCTTTGCTGGTTAAGGGAGCAACATTTTCAACAACAAAAATTGCTCGTTATGCAAAAAACTCGTTATGCCTCATGCCAGGTTCTCGTTATGAGAGATTTGACTGTATTACGACGTCCGATGGTATACTTAGTTTTGACGATCTCAATCAACATTGGTTTTTTCGGACCTTGGTTTCAAGTTCTGATAATGTTGCCGTGTATTTTGGCCTTCAATCTTGGTTTTGTCCTCAATGTGTAAAACAATTCTTTCTTTCTCAACGCTAATAAAGGACAACGATTCTAGGTAACCTAACATGTTTATTATTATTTTAGAACAATGTCTAGGGCTACACAACGTAAACCTTCAATAAATAATGAGGCGTCCAGTAATAAAACATGAAGATACGTCGTAGCTACGAGGTCATAGGGCTCTAAGATCATGAAGTTACCAGTTCAAGGGGGCTGAAATTCGCGCAGTTACAAGGTCACAGTTTTTAAAGACCACTTAGCTACAACTTCACTTGTTATTAGTCTTAGTTGAGAAGCATTAGGTCATGTAGTTAAAAGGTCACACAGCCGCCACGTCATGTAGTTACTGTATCGATCTTAGTAGTCTGAGATGTAGACCATTCGGTCATATAGTTACAAGCTCACGTAGCTACATGGTCAAACTACTACACGGTCTGGTAGCGACACGATCAAGCCACTGTGAGATCACTAGCTACAAGGTCACGAAGCTACACGGCCAAGTTACTACAAGGTCAAATTACTACAAGGGCACAAAGCTACACGCCACGTTACTACAAGGTCTCGTTACTACACAGTCACGTTACTTCACAATCACGTTACTACACAATAACGTTACTACAAGGTCACGTTACTACACTGTCAAGTTACTACAAAGTCACGTTGCTACACGGCACATTACAACACGGTCACGTTACTACAAGGTCACGTAGCTATTTGGTCACGTTATTACAAGGTCACGTAGCTACTTGGTACGGTCACGTTGCTAAACGGTCACGTTACTACACGGTCACGTTACTACAAGTCACGTTACAACAAGGTCACGTTGCTACACGGTCACGTTACTACACGGCCACGTAGCTACAGTGTCGCTGGTAGTAGTCAGAGTTGTAGATTAGGTTCTGCAGGAAGTCGGTCACGCTAACCTGAAAGGACGTGACCTTTTGAAGGTTGCACCTGCTTGTAGAGTAGTCCATTTCGAAAGAGAGGCACGTGAACGAGGTCGCGCTGACACAAGCCGAGCCACAACCTTGAGGGGTCAAGTACGGGGCTGTGGTGTAGGTCACCTCGTTGTAGCCGGATATGTAGGAGTTGGCAATACGTGTGAACAAAGTACCGTACTGAACACACACTGAAATAAAGGAAACGTGATCTGTGAGGTCGTCGTTACAATGTGTGTTGTCTCACTAATAAAACACTTTTCTATAAATAAAGAAACCAAAATATTAATGGTGCGGGGTCCCTAAAATATGAGACCCAGAAAATAAAAATGTCTATTAATGAATATACCGGACGAGTCCCCATCAGTGAACAAAAAAAAAAAAACAGTTCTTAGTCTATATGATGGCGGAGACCAAAGATATCAGGTGAAAGAAAGCATAATTTTAAGGCATGTGTTAAAAACATTAATGAATGAGTTAACTTTATTTAAACTGAAACAAAAAAAAAAAACTGTTAACATAATTTACTCCCCACAACCCCTACTCCCCTCTTTCATTTCCCCTTTAAATCTCCAAATTTCGCTCTTTTTATTACTGCTTAATTTTCCCTTGTTTTTGTTTTGTTTTACTGAGCGTATTAAAAAGGAATAACAGTTCCTGTTTCCTTGTACTGTTTGATTACTGATAAAGACTTCTAAAAGTTCACTTAGCTACGAGCCGATACTCGTTTACTGTTTTGTTTTCTTATGTCTATGCCTAATTTGTTTAATTAATTTGCACTCTCAACCCTAAAACAAAATGGAGGATATACACAAATTATTAGTGCAATAAACAGAGAATTAATTATGAAATAGTAATACACCTTACATGATTATGTCATAGCACACAATTTGTCAAAAAATCTAAAACACTTAAAAACAAGTTCGTCTCTGAAAATGAAAATGACAGGATAATGTATTCATCAAAATAGCGTCACCTGTCAGATTGAAGATTGTTTAGATCAGCTTCATGAAAGTCTAGATAGACAATAACAATTTTAATGATAAATGCAATTATTTTACAACAGACAGGGAGAAAACAATGGTTAAGATATAATCGATAACAACGATATTGAGAAAAGAATGGACCAGAGATCTACTATAAATGGACTCTGCAAGTGAACAGCCCGCTACGGTGTTGTGATGTGACATCAATTTCACGCTGCGGGTGATTCCATTTAGCGCGCTGCGAGCTCAATGGACCAGGTCACAATGTCGCTGGTAATACGTGGTGTTGTATCTCACATCAAAGTGGTAAGCACGGGGCACGTGGTAGGGGGTGACAGTTTGCAGCTTGCACCCGAAGTCATCGAAGTCGAGCTCAAGGGAGCGGCAGATGAACGCTTTGGTTGCACTGCATGCTGCTGCGCACTCTGCAATCGCCAAATAGTGCGCCGCTTTGTAAACAGCCATGTTGTTGCCAGCGATAAACGAATGCTTGAAAGCCGTGAACTCTAGTCCCTGGCGAGCGCATTCTGAAATAAATGGTAATACATCTAGACTTTAATATGTCAAAATACTTCCACATTAAACACCTAAAATTAACCAGAATGTCATACTTTCAAATTTTGTTACCGAATTTGCAGCTGGCCAATAGATCTAATGATTTCACTTGATTCGATCATAATTATAAATATTTGTCTTGAAACGTAAATTAGCGTGAAGTAAAACTCGTGGTGTGTATCTAAAGATAACTGGAGTCGACTGGGATGTTCTTAGTGCTATAAATAAATTATTAATTACTCTCCTGAAACAACTAAAATCTTACACAGCACACACCATTGGCAACAACCTCGTACAAAAGACACATCATTAGCAACTACCTAGTACATAAGACACATAGTTAGCACGTACCACGAACATAAGACACATCATTAGCACCCACCACGAACATAAGACACATCATTAGCACCTACCACGAACATAAGACACACAATTAGCACCTACCACGAACATAAGACACACCATTAGTACCTACCTAGTACATAAGACACATCATTAAAACCTACCACGAATATAAGACACACCATTAGCACTTATCGAGTACACATCATTAGCACTCACCTTGTACACGTCATTAGCACTCACCTTGTACACGCCATTAGCACTCACCTTGTACACGTCATTAGCACTCACATTGTACACGTCATTGGCACTCACCTTGTACACGTCATTAGCACTCACCTTGTACAAGTCATTAGCACTCACCTTGTACACGTCATTAGCACTCACCTTGTACACGCCATTAGCACTCACCTTGTACACGTCATTAGCACTCACCTTGTACGAAAGACACATCATTAAAACCTACCACGAACATAAGACACACCATTAGCACCTACCTTATACACATCATTAGCACCTAAATTGTACACGTCATTAGCACTTAACTTATACACATCATTAGCACATAACTTGTACATGTCATTAGCACCTACCTTGTACAAAATACACATTAGTACCTACCACGAACACAAGACACATCATTTGCACCTACCTTGTACACAAGACACATCATTAGCACCTACCTTGTACACAAGACACATCATTAGCACCTACCTTGTACACAAGACACATCATTTGCACCTACCTCTTACACACGCCAAATTATTAGGTGAGTAGCTCCATCCGGCATCGCACTGACAAGTCTGACCAAGACAAACTGTGTTGGCCAGTAGACAGTCCGAGTTTTGGCTGCAGATGGTCCCAAATGCTGCGTTCGCTTAAATAGACAATCAAGGTTTTATTAAAGAATTTCGTTTACATAAAAAGGTAGACTAATTTTCAAATTTTAAGATATATATGTATTTCAGAAGATCTTTAACTTGACTCATGATGAAGCGGAGCTGCCTAGAGAAAGGTTTTAACTTAAACCTTTAATGTGCCACAGGGAATGTGGTATTGGTCGTTGATTTATGTAGGACTTGATTTAAAGTAAAAGAATAAAATACACTAAGAATAATTCATATATATTTTTTTTTAAAGTGTTGTCACCATGTTAATATGAAGAGAGACGGTATTAAAGAGTTCATATTATTCCTCAAAACTGTTTACTGTAGTATAGAGGGTTTGCTAGAATTATTTCCCCTTAACCAATGGCTTTTATTTTTTAAAAAAATGAAGAAGAAAGATACTTCAAAACTGAAAACCTTGGCAAATATTTGTCAGACTTTAAGGTACATACTTACAAAGGCAGTGGACGTGCCCCTAAAATAATAGGTCCCTTCCCTTGTTTACTTAAAGATGGTATAGGAAATACGAACATCAAAATATGTTAAACAACTTACCTCTACAGGTATCATAGGACAGATAGCCCACTGACGTCACGAGGGCATTGTACTTGGTGACCCTGGCTCCGTACAGACGACAAGTGCGCGTGCTCTGGTTGATCATGTACGTCACACAGCTGCCATGGTTGACACACAGGCGGGCACAGTCCAGTCTGCTGGCTGAAGGTCTCAAGGTCGTCTCCCTGAACAACCAAGAGCTGGTTGTTTTGTTGTCAAGGTCAGGGTTGTGGCGGATACGGCATCTCTCAAGGTCAGCAGCCAAGTGCATTGTGGGAACGAGCCACAAAGGAAACAGGAAGTACAATATGTAAACCATTGCACCCATATGTAGAGACGATTTCAGGATTTTTCTGTATTAAGAACTACACGAAAATCGTCAGGTTGCTAAGAATAAATTGTCTGTTGTATTCGGAATGAACTTTCGAACGGATCACCATTTCTCTTTTAAGATGAATTTTAGAACAATCCATTGTCTGCAAATTTAAAAAAAATCTCGTTTGCTTCAGTTGTAGACCAATCTTTTAGGACCGGAACTCTAGAAGATCCTTTAGGGCTGGGGTAACGAAACAATCCTTTGGTCTTGAGTTTTGAAGTTTTAGAATAACTGTTTTAACTGGATGTATGGCACAATCCTCTTTGCTATTCCTCTAGTACCATTCTTTCGACTAGAGCTTTAGAACAATCATATTGGCTGTATTTGTAGAACAATGAGTGTGGCTAAATAATCACCATTCTGTTTCAATACATTGATCTAGGGAAGAGCTGAGGTTCACGATTCTCGGCTGGAACTTCTGGAGAAAACGTAACGCTGCAGCTGTGAAAGTTGGTAAAGCTGAAAGAAAAGGAGTTGTATGTTATAAATTATTGTGTTATTAATTTTTTTAAAAATGTTTGTTTTTTTAAAATATTTTAATTGATTGATGAATGTTTTGCGTACGATTGTCAACAAATGTTCAGATTTATTCTATTAG
>MUZC01001244.1:256483-280165 GCA_002072015.1 Radix auricularia | reverse complement strand
CCCCCCCCCCTACAACAATTGTATATATATATATATATATAAAAAGAAGAAGTTGAAATGTTTTTAATTCAGATCGTCTGCTAGGAAAGTTTAAAAATATAAAAGATTTTTTCGAGCTTTGCTGTAGAACATTGTAATATTGTATGGTGCAACCAAGCATTTTTGTTTTATTGACAGTTAACCAAATATTTTTAAAAATATTATTGACACTTCATTCGATTACATTCATGCATTCATTCAAAGACGTCAATAATACATCTTATTGTTTCAGTAACACATCTTCTCAGTGACATCAGATATACATCTTATTGTTTCAGTAACACATCTTCTCAGTGACATCAGATATACATCTTATTCGAATCTTATATTCTCTGACGTGTATTATACATCTTATCTTCTCTGACGTCAATTATACATCTTATCTTCTCTGGAATCATCGACAAAAGCCAATATCACATCTTGAGGAATGATCAGTCCTGGTGGTTTTTCGTCAGTTGTATCACAATAAGAAAAAAGAATATCAATACCACATAAGCTTTTTCTTTTAACGTCATTTTTCATATTATTCTCAGATTGTTAATCTTCATAATCATATAATCATAACATTGTAACTGACATAGCCGGTTCAAACAAGTTGAATCAATTTTCACCAAGAGGCTGACTTGTCATAGATGCATCCGTTAATTTATTAAGACATAATAACATGTATTATATATTAAATATTCAAATACAATTTTAAGTCAAGAAAATGTACATAAACTCTTGTATAAAAATGTAAAACTTTGTTTTGGAATAAACTACTTTATCCAGCTGGATAACAAACACAAAGTACTCCACGATTGATAAACATTGTACTTGTATTCACACACAGTGTATTCACTTCATCAGCCAGCCAAAAATGCTTCACTCCCATCTTACATTGTGTAAGTAGGCCTACATTTATCTCAACTAATTCCATATTCAACAACCCAAACACTTGAAGCCATTTCAAATAAAACAAACAATTCATCCAAAAAATTATCTCACCAATCATCTAATCCACTCCAACATCCAATTTACCATTTAGTGGACTATTATCTTATCCTATCTTATATGTTACAGACGCTCCTTCTGTACAAAAGATTATTGCGTCCAACGTATAATTGTCGATTCATTGACGCTTTACTAGAAATTATATATTTTTTTAAAAAAAACTTACTTTAAATGTACAAATAATAATTATTTAAATGAATATTTTCCAATAATGATATTTAAAAACCAAGATTTCTTTTGAAATGAAAATAAATAAAATAAATATACCAGTTAAAATATGATTGGAACTTGATGTAGTTTGGCTATTGGGTAATTGTTGACATGTGCATCTCAATGTTAAAGATTAACTTCTTGTACACGTTCTTGTTGACTTCTACTTCGTGAATTATTCATTATCGATACTTGTCCCACTGCCAAGAGAAAAATCGATTCCGCTCCCCCACCCCCACCCCCAAACTCTCCTCCGCATGGACAAACAGAAGCATAACTGGGGTTTCCGCACCCTTGGCTAATTTATTTTTGGCGCCCTTGAGAAATAAGGAAAATTATACAGTGTTAGATATACGACCCGCGGCATAGCATACGCCGCAGACTTTCTCATAGCTAATTCAAAGAAAAATGGAAAGAAAGGAAACAAAGGACAGCACGAAGAAATCAGAACAACCCGAGTAAATGTCGGGGGGGGGGAACCGCTGACGCATTGTAGGTCTTGAGACTTGAGACATGCGCACTGTTGGTTAGCTTTCAATCCCCCACCCAGTACCAACCTAACTTGCGAACCTTAAACTTTGATTGGTCACTCGGCAGCCTTTTTTGCACTCGTCTTTGTCTCGTTCTGTAATATAAATGTATAGATAAATTGCTTGTTGAAGGATTAGCCCTTGGCACCCTTGGCAACTGCCCCGATGCCAAGTCGTTACTACACCTCTGCGGACACACATAAAATCCAAATAAAAAGACATCCGCTGTCACGTGTTTAAATGAACATTAAATAAACACATGAATCCTACTGTTTTTGTGTTAAACGGGAAATTAGATTCCCAGACTGCTGTACATCAGTAACAATAGATCTGATGGAGACTGCTTATGGTCAACATGGGTCTGTCTTTGTCATGGTCAGCACCTGACTTGTTGGCGTTACTTTGTACCAGCAGGTGGATCACGTGATCATTATGCTAATTGATGAAATTGATTTATTGTTGCATCCCTGAGCCCAAAATAAGCCAACCAGCACACACGTATAGCCACGCCCACTTTCACATCTACTGTTCACGTGGATGTGTAATAAAATAACAATGTACAATATAGCCTCGTTTCCATCTGGAATGCTCAAAGGTTCATAGGATATAAATAGACAAGTGTATAAATGAACAGGGGGTATGAGCGGACAGAAGTTATGAATAGGGTATTAATATTAATATACAGAGGTTATAAATTTTAAGAGGGTACAAATGAACAATGGGTATAACGAACAGGAGTCTGAAGGGAAGAGGGAGGGATGAATTGAGAGAGAGTTTGAGGTCTTTACAGAAAATATCACCAACTGCTTTTTGGAAAGGCTATTTGTGTGAGATAGAGTGACTTATGGCTTTCATATCTACACATTTTATTAGGTTGTAAAAGTAAATTTTAGATATTCACTTTTTTAGATATTGTTATTCTAAAATCAAATTTGCACACGCATTCAGTATCATGCCTAAGGTGTCGTCCATAATTGACTTCACTCGATTTTGGCCGAATTTTCACCACCTCCCCCCCCCCCACACACACACATTTGAAAAGCAGAATTTTCTATATGAAAATGGGCGTCTTTCAAATTACTTTTTTGTATTTGAATATGTATTTAAGTCTGCACTCTAATATGGTAAAGTGTTGCCATGTAAAATATCATTAAATTAATTGCAAGCGATCAAATATTTAAGTACAAACTTTTATTTCAAGTTTCGCATTTGGATGTGGCATCACTGTTTTTAAAACCCCTCCCCTCATCACAAATGTGTGACCCCCTCCACCCTTATATTCGTGACCAGGGGAAGCCTTGTAAAGACATAAAAGAATCATTTAAAAAATACCCAATTTCAATAAGTGAATGTTTGTGTGACTCTGTATTCTGCATCTCCATCCTTTCATCCCTCGAGACGATGGTGCATCACCGTTGGGTTGCACTTCCTCGTGTGGCTGTGCAGTCCTATCCTCGAGTGACAGTGTTTATACCACAGCTTTTGCACACGAGTTCTGTGCTTCCAAAAGTTTTGATTCTGTATTAATGTTTTAAAAATTTATTTGGTCTGGGTGTCTTTTAAATACTAAAAATGAAATACCTTTTGGCCCCGAGCGGGGATTATAAAATAATATAAGATAACTACTGCCTGGGCTGAGATCAAATATTTGTTTTTAGCCGCACTGCAATTTTGAAAGAAGAAGTGTTAGATAAATTATATCTTATCTTGGAGAGAAACCTTTTGAAAATGACCTTAGAGAACTTATTATATAATTTTCTGGTCCCATTCTGAATATCTGCTACGCACAATCACGCATACTGCTACTAGTCAACGATTTCCATATCGAACTCTGCTCTATATAGACAGAACTAGATTCTTGATGCGGAGCCACACAACCGCTATTTAAGATGTATTGTATGTGACTCACTTTATGTGAGACACATATTCTATAAGACCCACTTTATGGGTGGCCCACTTGAATGGTGAGCCATGCATTGACAGATTTTCAACGAACTTAATTGTTTTATCGTTAATCTGGTGTTATGCCAGGGATGGATCAATGTTATAGAGAATATAGAGAGAGGTCTGGACTGACATTAGTGGTTATATAACAATGTTCAGGAGCTCAACTTCCTGTCACAGCCGGTTTGGTATAGTGCACAAAATGGAGATTTTTGTAGTAGGCGATGTTGAATGGGAGGTCAGCACGGGTTTTGTTCTCCAAGAGCTCTTCCATGCACGAGTACGCTACGGGGTCTAAGGTCAGGTCGAACTTGTTGGCGCCGAGGTGCATCTGGTTGATGAGCGTGGGCAGGTCACGTGACGAGAAGACGCAGATGCTATGGACGACCTTCCCGTGGCACCTGTACCTGGGGTTGGTGTACTGCCAGCTAATGAACTTGGTGATGTAGCCTTTCTTGTCAGGGTCATCTGGAAATAAACAACAAACAGTTCAAATACAAAGACGCCATTGTTTCCTGCCCGCTCCACCACCCCCATCTTAAATGACAGTGTCGGCAACTAAATAACTGCAGATAAAGTTGGATGATAATTAAGTGGCATGTCATGAAATGATCAATAGAAAAATTAAACTTTTATTTTTTATATGTTCGACATTGGACAGTAGACTATCAGAGTGGAACCAGTTGCCGTTGTGGGACATGATTTATAGCCCTTGCAAACTGTGGTCCGTGGGCCACATTCGGCTCTTTAGCGGATACTGTGTAACTGTGAGTGGAGTTTTGAAGGAGTTTTGGGGGTAGAAATTGTTGAGTTGTCTGTACTTACGCTGAAAGCCACCAGGAGTCTTCAAGAAGCCGTTGTGGTACAGGTTGTTGAGTTTGCCTGTACTTACTTACCCTGAAAGTCACCAAGAGTCTTCAAGAAGCCGTTAAGGTAGGGGTTGTTGAGTTTGCCCTTTACTTACCCTGAAAGCCACCAGGAGTCTTCAAGAAGCCGTTGTGGTACAGGTTGTTGAGTGTGCCCCAGTAATGCTCGTCGGGACTGTACGTCCTCTCGCTCCACTTCAGCAGGTCACGTGGTTTCTTGTCTGTGAGGACCCACTCAACAAACTGCCGACTGTAGGCGTTGTACGCTTGTCCTGTAATACAATACATTCCACGGTAACCAAGCTTGTCCCCAAAACAACTACTGAGCATTGCCTATAAATCTCTTTCTCGATACACTACTATAAAGGATAGCCGCTGACAGAGTTATCTCTCTTTAAACTCGACAAACTTCAGGCTTTCTCTTTACATAAAGAATGGAAGCACGTCTACTGGTTAAAAGGGTACGTTAAATGCAAACAGTTACAAGTTGGTCTATACGAGGTGCACACACTTCATCTCGTGAGATATTACGTAATAGTGTTATGACATAGTGTAGGCCCCCTTGGTGGCAACCTGACTTTTAAATGAGCCACTGTTATTAGAGACGAACGCTGATGTCTAATTTTGATTTTTGAAAAGTTGATAAAAAACTTCATTTTAAATTTTATCATTATTTAGACTTGGTTTAGCAGAGGATTCGATTCATCACTGAATATAGTTTGTTGACCCTTAGGATATTTTGGTTGACCATTAGAGTTGGTTGACCATAAAAATTGGTTGATAAATATAATTGGTTGACCATTAGAGTTGATAGACCATTAGAGTTGATAGACCATTAGAGTTGATTGACCAATAGATTTGGTTGACCTATAGAATTGGTTGACCTATAGAATTGGTTTACCAATAAAGTTGGTTGACTAATAAAGTTGGTTGACCAATAAAGTTGGTTGACCAATAATGTTGGTTGACCAATAGAGTTGGTTGACCAATAGAATTGGTTGACCAATAAAGTTGGTTGACGAATAGTTAGTTGACGAATAGCTGGTTGACCAATAAAGTTGGTTTACCAATAAAGTTCGTTGACCAATAGAGTTGGTTGACCAATAGAGTTGGTGGACCAAGGAGTTGGTTACCATTAGAGTTGGTTGACCATTAGATTTGGTTGACCATTAGAGTTGATGGACCTTTAGAGTTTGTTGACCTTTAAAGTTGGTTGACCTTAAAAGTTGGTTAAATGTTAGATGTGATCATCATTAGATACCTCATTATAATCTTAACCAGCTCAGTTTATTATGCGGCATTAATGGCGATATACTTTAACAATAATTAACATGTTTCATTAATTATTGCAAGCTGTCTAAGCACACACAAGAAGAATCAATTGTTACACAATTCTCCTCTTGTCTTCTGCTACACATCCTCTCAGCGCCTTAGCAGACATAATTTACTTTTCCGGTTCCGTCATCGCATGGGACTCAGACGGAAAAATAAAGCCAATTAAAAGATTCCAGGATCAGAACAAAGATGTCTGAATCATGTCATTAGTTATAAACCTTGTCAGAGTACTAGACAGACATTTTGTCGTTGTGAACTCTTAAATTCTCAGCACATGTACTGAGCGGCATCTCTACGCTTAGTTAACTAAAGTTACATTACTCGTCCACTGGAAAATATACTGACTGCATGTCAATGATGACAACTTTGGCAACAGTTTTGAATCAATTCATAAATGTTGATGTCAACAAAGTCGGTAAATTTTAAATCAAACAAGGTTAAAACTTTTAGTTCATTGTTGGCAAAGACTGTCGACTGACCTTGAACTTGAAATAAACTTGACCACTTTACAACCAACAGAAGTGCCCGGAACGGTGGTCTGAAAGTCGTGCACACGATGTGCAGTGAGCCAACTTGTTTATCTTAGCAATAAGAGATAGATCACTTATGTCACCGTGGCACTCTCTCTTGCTTGGAGTGTATTGAAGCCAAAATAATCCTATCCCCCCACCCCCTTATAAAGCTTCTGGAGAAGCTTCACACGTTTAACAATGATGGAGATTTCAAGAGCCGGATGCATATCTTTAGCTACCGAAGCAACGTCTACTTTATTGCACATCATTGGACATTTTTGCCAAGTTAGACCCATTCACTGACTTGATCACCGAAAGGATCATGAGCTTTAAATTGTCCAGTGGCGACAACTATTATACATTTTAAAAAAACAGTGATTTTCATAAGACTAATCAGGGTTGTATCTGTGCTGCGCGTGGTAACTTAAGCTCCTGCACGTGGAGCAAGTGTTTATAGCATTTATAGTTTGTAACATTTCGTAAGTGTTTATAGCTGTATTCACACCATTAAATGCATGATATAGTTTTGATGAAGTACAATAGACCAAAATATCACGATCCCCCTTTTTTGTCTCTCACCTGATTCTTACTTGAATTTTATTACATACAAAGTACAAATGCTTGCATTTTCCAGGAAAAGGCTTGACACGGTGTTCTTTCTTTGAGAGAAATTTATGAAATTATAAATGATAGTGCTATTCTGAGTTCTGATGAAGATGATGATAATGGCTCTATGGATATTATAGAACTACCTCCAGTAAGAATCGATAACGTATCAGACAACCAAGATATTGATGACAACAGTGGGTGTAATTTGGAATGACAACGTATGTGTAAAGCTGCTAAGCACCTATGAAAGAATTGATCCTATGTTACAGGTAAAGTGATGTAGCAGGAGAAACTAAAGAGAATGCATATCCACAAACCCAAAATGATCACAGGATATAAGAGACACATGGGTAAGTATGACACCTTTCAGCGATTCTGGAGAGCCCTCTCTAATAAAGATAAAGCCTGAGCGGTGTAGTATGGGGAACCAGTTGTTGCGCAAACTGTAGATTCAAAGTTTCCACGCTACTAGTGGATTCAAATGAACGTCTAATGTTGCTACAGCTTGGCATCATTGGTGTCCCAGGAGCTCTCAGAAAGCAATTGATTGCCAAACCAGATCGACTTAAGAGTTCAATTTCCTGATTTTTTGTCGGGGCCTACTCCCTTAGCCTCTTTTATATGAGTATGTATAGTTGCAAGGCAACAGATGTTTTGAGTATGAGATTTCTTTTCCTTGATGAGCTACCCTTCAAGTTGACGTGTCTCATCTACCCGAAGCTACTGGATTTGAGGCGCTGGTTGACCGCCTCTATCCTTTCTCCCCTTAGTTGAAAAATTATCCGCCGGGCTTTTGTGTGAAGACACTCGTGAAGGCCAGGAACTGGGTATGGTTGACAGATGCCTAAAAAGACGCAAGCCTTGTAGGGTATTTGCAGAGGATTGGATACTTATCCTTTACCCCAGCCCTTGCAATGACAACCTTGGATCTTTAGCTATTGATGTGGCATTGGAGAATTTCCATGCGATGTATTGTCTTGCGAATTACACAATCCCTCTTCTATTAGATTTTAGAAGATCTATCGCCAGAACATTTCTTACTCTCTCTGTGTCAATATCTGATCCAAAAAGGCAGGAAGGACATCTTTCTCTAAATAAACAAAGAGTCATCTTCTTGTAGACATGAAATCCACTGAAACTTGTCACTAAATTGAAAGCACAGACAATGAAAAACAACTGAAGTGGGCAGTGTGTAAGACGAATGCATGAAACTGCATGTTGTGGCACCAAAATTAGATAGCATGTGTCACGATCCCCATTTGGGGATGGCACAAAGTTTTGCAAATATGCCCCCCTCCCCAAATTTTTTTTAAAAAGATAAATAAATCTTAACAATAAAACATAATATTCAAATACAGTTTTGGGCAATTAATAGGTAAATTTCCATTTTAAATGGGCTTCATACAAAATTGCTAAGAAAAATACTCTTGATGATGATTAAAGATAGGATGCCATCCTGGAATGTTTTTATCATTGCTTCTCTCAAATTTCGTTTATAATGTTTTTGGTCTGAAGTCTACAGTACTTCTAAAATAACAAAATGAGACAGATTCCAAATAGACATCAAGTAACAACTATGTATCATGGGCCCCCTAAATTTTGCGTGTAATTTAAGTGTGTGGTGTCCTTTACCGGTCTGGGGCAACTACGCACGTCATAAATGTGTTAAACCGTTAAACTGTCAGCAAAATAAGGTAGTGATTATTCCCTCGTCAGGACGACCCAATATGTGGCTGTATACGCGCTCGTCCACTTCCGGTTATTGCTATTCTTGGTAACATTTTTTTATAAGGTTAAAAAAATTCATTGGTGTTTGTGGCTGTATGGTCGTATTGATAGTGAGATAGTATGCTACATCGCAGGTCCGGGGTACGATTCCTTACTGATGCCTAATTTTGTTTAAAACAATACTACATGAATTGATAATGAATAAGATTTTTTTTTTAAAAATGGTTTGTTTTGATGTTAGGTTTAGGGATAGAATTTAGGGTTACGTTAAGTTATAGTTTTTAGGGTTTGGGTTAGGTTTAGTGATAGCTTTTAGGGTTTGGGTTAGGTTGAGTGATAGCTTTTAGGGATTGGGTTAGGTATATTGTTTTTAGGGTTTGGGTTAGGTTTAGTGATAGCTTTTAGGGTTTGGGTTAGGTTTAGTGATAGCTTTTAGGGATTGGGTTAGGTTTAGTGATAGTTTTTAGTGTTTGGGTTAGGTTTAGTGATAGTTTTAGGGTTTTGGGTTAGGTTTAGTGATAGATTTGAGAGATTGTTTGAATGCACATATAGAATCGGAATATCAATGAAAGGCGCAGTGAATACTTGTAACTCTTCAATTTTATAAACATAATTTCTTACCGGAAGTAGACGAGGCAATAATCGCTACCTCAAAATAAAGTCTCAGGTTGAACCTGCACGGAGAGGCACTTTTAAAGATGTGGGTAATTTCTCCGCATTCATTCAAAAACAACTGGACTACACAAATAAATTTCTGAAATAGTACCAATAACTTCCTTTATACCCCCAACAACTGTCTTCTTACCCCCAACAACTGCCTTCATAAACCCAAAAACTGCCTCCATAACCCAACAACTGCCTCCATACACCCATCAACTGCCTTCATACACCCAACAACTGCCTTCATACACCCAACAACTGCCTTCTTACACCCAACTGCCTTCATACACCCAACAACTGCCTTCATACACCCAACAACTGCCTTTATACACCCGTCAACTGCCTTCATACACCCAACAACTGCCTTCATAACCCAACAACTGCATTCATACACCCAAGAACTGCCTTCATACATCCAACAACTACCTTCATACACCCAACAACTGCCTTCATACACCCAACTGCCTTCATACACCCATCAACTGCCTTCATACACCCAACTGCCTTCATACACCCAACAACTGCCTTCATACACCCAACAAACAGCATGGCTTCAAACCTTCTCACGCTCCACACACCTCTCAAATATGCCACAACCACATACCGCATTAAAGAAAACACTTGAGGCCTTTACAATAATAATTCTGCATTATTCTTGAGTTTTTGAGTGAATATTGTATTGTCAGTGTTATGGGGGTTTCTTCATTTTGCAGAGACTTTGTTTACAGGTAGGACGATTTTATTTTAATCTGGATTTTAAAAGAAACTTTCTCCCTGGAGAGTTTATTTTAAAATAAATCCGACTGCCGAGGGGGGGGGGCTCTGTATCGGGTAGGATTCATTTTGAGAACCCGGCACTAAAGACTGGAAATATAATAGAAGACACTAAACACAGGAAATACAATGAAAGACACTTAACACGGAAAATCTTATAGAAGACACTAAACACGGGGAAAATTATAAAAGTTACTAAACACGGGAAATATAATAGAAGACACTAAACACGTGAAATATAACAGAAGACACTAAGCACGGTAAATTAAGAGAAACAACTTAAAACGGGAAATATTTAGTACAAAAAAAATCTTAGTATGACATTGACCTTTAGTGATGGTGATGTTGTGTGGTGGAGGAGCCAAGGTCACAGACGTAGCTTTCATCTTCCCGTTTATAACTTGATATTGCTGTAGATAAAAAAAAAAAAGATAGTCTATAAACTGATAGTGCTATTGATGAAAACAAATGATCAGTTTATTAACTGATATTGTTTGGCGATGAAAGAAATAGTCAGTTGTTACAGATGAAAAGTTTTAAAAAAGAAAATGTTGACGTTATGGGTGATTCGATTAATATCCGCCTATTAGCTATGTATTAAGACCGGATGACCTTTGAAGGTTATCCACAGGTTCATATCTCCCCATTTAGATTCAAACTAGAGATTAGAGCTAAGCCATCACAACTTCTCTTTGGGTTACAACATTAAAGGTGTTGTGTTTTCTGTTGTTGACATTTTGCGGTTTTTTGTGGTTGGGATTTAAGAATCTTATCGTTTCACTGGCTTCTTGCGGCAGTGGCGTAGTGGAGGGTTGGATATGGAGGGTTGGATTTGGAATAAATTTTCAGGGGGGGGGCCCAAAGGTAAAGGGGCTAACAACCTTAAGTGATAATTATTGCGCAAAGGTAAGAGATTAAATAAACCGTGGTGGGAACTCATTTTATAGTCGTCACCGGGCGCCCCGTAATATCCCAGGTACACATCTGTTATTGCGGGAATAGGATATTCTTATCTTGTGAAACAGCTTTTGTGGGCACAAAAACAGAAGGACTGAATTTGTTGCTGTTGCTAAGATATAGTTATACTGTGACCAATGCCATATACACTTATACCCGTGGTGACCAAATGCCATCCACATTTATACCTGTGGTGACCAATGACATTCACATTTATACCCATGGTGACCAATGCCATCCACACTTATACCCGTGCTCACCAATGTCATTCATACTTATACCCGTGGTGACCAATGCCATCCACACTTATACCCGTGGTGACCAATGCCATCCACACTTATACCCGTGGTGACCAATGCCATCCACACTTATACACGTGCTCACCAATGTCATTCATATTTATACCCGTGGTGACCAATGCCATCCACACTTATACCCGTGGTGACCAATGCCATCCACACTTATACCCGTGGTGACCAATGCCATCCACACTTATACCCGTGGGGACCAATGCCATCGATACTTGTACCCGTGGTGACCAGTGTTCTAATATAAATGATGTAAAATAAGCGAATTTAATTATGTAAGCAACACATCAGACATGTCCAGTGAACATTGACCGCTGCGTTGCTTGAAGCCCAAATCTCATGAATAACATATTAACTTAACACAGTTTAATAAAGGTAATAGATAATAAATTCTTGAAATCCATTGCTGTGTCCATTGAACTAAGTTTTACCGACATGTGTACATAACACATCTAAAGAATTTCTTGTTTACAACACTCGCGTCAGTTGAAGTCAAAATATCCTTTTTCTATTGACTGAAATCCAATAAGTCCCCTACCCCAGCATCCCATTCTGTTCTTACTTTTCTGTGCCAACAGACAAAGCTGACCACCTAATTCCTAGCACATCTTAAATGTTCTGCTGCCTTGCGATATCCCCCACCTACAATTTTCCTTTCATTTTTCCACACTTTCCTTAAATCTTGATTGAATATTTTATACATCTTTCAAAAGTTTCCATAAAACTAATAAATTTTTCCTAAACTCTCTGAAGTTTACTCTCAGCTTCCCAGAAAATCCTAATAATCTCACTGTCCATATAAATCTCAATTCTTAATAATTTTTGTCTCCAAATAATAATAATAAAAAAACTCACCGGATCTCGTTAATTATAGAAATTTCTGAATAAAAAGTTTTATTTTAACTTTCCCTAGATATATAATTAAACAACACGTAAAACAAAGGGTTCTTTTTATTATAAACCACTAATATATGAGACAGAACTGAAAATCCTACATGTGGAAGAAAATCAGCAGTCCCGAGCCTGCGCTCTTCATGGGGCTTCCCGGAAAACCCCCTCAGCCCTTTGGCCCCTTAAGGCACGTAAAGACTGAGAAGCCCCCCGGAGCGGTCGCTGCTACAAGCGGCCGCCTTGGCGTCCAGGACACTAGGTCGAAAACGCCTCCCACTAAGTGTGCCTCCCGAGAGAGGTGTGGAATTTCCTACTGTGACTCGCTATCAACATAGTATCACTCTGGCGCCACAACGGCAGAGCTTACGAGTCTCAATGGTTTAGATCGCCGCAAAGCGTGGGATCATCACTGATCTACCTAGGGTTTAACCCCCACCGGAAGGTTTCCTCAGAGCTGGCGATCAAAAGCGTTTCCTAGCGGTACCTTTTGCTATTCCGTGCTGGTGCTCCTGGCCCTAAACCGGCACCGTTCAACAGCGTTGCTAGTTAATTGAGGGGGACGAAACGGTCGCTTCGGAGTAACCCGACCCTCAACGGGTACTTTGGTTTTCATCATCGGCATTGCATCTAAATGCTTTGCCTAAGATCCGTACAGCGACTTGAGTCGAAGTAGGGAAAATTCCACCCCTCTCTCGGGAGGTCAACTTAGTGGGAGGCGTTTTCGACCTAGTGTCATAAACCCCCATGTGGCCGCTTCAAGAAGTGACCGCTCGGGGGGGGGGGCTTCTCAGCTCTTAACTCCATTAGGGGGCCAGAGAGCTGAGGGGGTTTACCGGGTAGCCCCATGAAGAGCGCAGGCTCGGGATTGCTGACTTTCTTCCACATGTAGGATTTCAGTTCTGTTTCATATATAAGGAATTTATAGTCAAAGACTTTGTTTTTACGTGTTGTTTTTTAAACTCTTTTTTCCGCCTGACCGACCGCGAGCCCACGACGGACAGACAAGACGGTGTAGCTAATATAAGAGATTTAAAAAAGCTGTAGTTTAAAGGTTATATTCCTGCCTTGATTTCAACTCACCCATTTATACCTGTCCTTGACCCTGGCCTTAAAAGACTCGTGAATGTCATTACGGCCTTGGAGAGACTCGAGAATCTTGACAGTTTCTAAATTAGTGCGAAGTGGGAATTCAGTTGCTGCATAATTGATGAGGTACCTGGGTACAGACAAGAAAATACAAGTGACAATATAGTGGATGAATAATTAATGAAATGTCTCTCTGAAAATCATAACGTACTTCTTAAATACAGAATCATGCTTGTTTTAATTTTCTGGGTAAAGACCAATGTTCCATTTAAGCTGCGCGGGTGCAACGCAGATATCATACCGATGCCGCGCAGCACTTTAGAGATACCGCGCAGAAAATTTGTTTTTTTTAAATGCGCAATGGAACTTTGCACACGAGTTGTTTTTTACTTTGCACACGGACCAATGAACCTTAGAAGAACATTGGCAAAGACCTTTTTCAGACCATGATTGCCTTTAGGTAGTGAAACAGCGTGCACACGTTTCTATAGCCTTGGCATACGAGGGGATTGTATGGCTAGAACAATGCCCACCCGCTTTTACTTTACCCAAACTAATGTCAGGTACACATTCGGAGCTGGATGGACTCAGGGACGCCCTTGAGCCACAGGTACCTTAGCCTCTCGGTACGACATCCGAGCACGCTACCAAGAGACTTCTGAGCCCTTGAATTTCTGGTACGGCTTTAAAATATTAACAAGAAGCATGTCATGATTGACACAACTAGAAAGGAGAAGGGAACTCATCTAAGAGAATGCAACTCTGAATTTTGCCCCGGAGTAGAAGTCCCGTGGTCCATATGGCATGCTTTCAGTGAACAATGGGACGACTTTGTACTTTTAGCCGGAATGATGGAAGCGTCTATCGTTGGACTTTAATAAAAAGGAAATGTAGAAATAGTTTACAAGTAACAAAGATTGATATTTTCTTCTATTTGGGATTGGTCACGAAATAATGACATTCGACAACTACAGCCTTTGGTTTAGACGAGGAACCATGAAGAGAGATTCAATACAATTAGCCGGACTGTGAGAGTGCGGCGTAATTCCAGGAAGTCAAAGTTGTCTTCAAACGTTTTAGAAGGAAAAAAAAAAAAGAATCAACTTTGGTGATGATGATTGAGACATTCTATGATAATGTTTCGATAGGTTCCTATTGTAACTGAATCGCCGTTTTACTAGTCATATAACCTGGGCAAATTAGAAAACTACAAACAATACTTTGGTGGATGCTAAACACACGTGACCCCCTACCGCCATATTGTGACACTTGGTGTGGTCATACCGATGTGGTTAGAGGCATGGGGGGTAAGTGTTTAGATTAAGTCTAATATCCTTTTATTTTTTCCCTTTTTTTCATTAATGATGAAATTTTACAAGGTCAAAGGTCAGTAAACTATCTTAAGGGCGTGGCACATCTTTTATTGGGGATATCGGCTTAAGAGCATTTCGGTCGACGATGGGCATCGTGTATGGGAACTATACAATTAAATATTGGAGCATGGTAAGAGAGGATATTCGTTATAACGTGTTAATCTGTGGCTTCAGGGTGCTCACATCTAGAGCATCAAACTAACACTCGAGCCAAGAACGAGGGCATCACATACGCACTTGATTGCACAACAGCGATGTGAAAATAAGCCCATATCATTGGCCAGTCATTACTTTGAGATACATCGTCGTCTCTTTACAAGCGAATATAATCTTTTTAACAAAAAATATTATCCAAAAACTTATAGAAAATCAGCATTGCAAAAAAATGGTGTTTAGGTTAATGAGAAATGTAGCAGTGCAAAAATGTTTTCAAAACCAATCTCTAGGACATTGATAAAAACGTTTAAAAAAAATATCGTCCTATGTAACATTGTTTGGAGAGAATAAGTTATAATCCTTGTACATGTTTGTAGTTCAATCTAAAACCCAGCCTGGGTGAACTATCGCGTTGTGCTCTTTAAACGGATTATTCAGGTAGCTAAATAGAATGCAGGTTTTGCAAGGTCCAGCTATATGCCCATGGTTGTGCGATTGAAGCCAATTCTATTTTGCCCAAGTTAATGCTTAACAGCCTTTAATTAGAGACAAATGTGTCCCAGTCCAAGAGTATTTATGTATAACCAAGGAAAACAATGAATGAGTTCAATATAAAGTCTTTTAAATGATAATAATATATTAATAACATTCTAAGCCAGCGGTCCTCATTATTTTCGTCTCTTGACCCATCGCCATCCCTTGCCATGTTTCTACAACGACAACGAGACATTTGCTTAATAAGTGATGTGTATAAATAAGAAGAAAATGGTCAGAACTCAAATTTGTTTCGCACCACTTACTGCAAGACTTCAAATACCACTTCATTTGTTTTTATTCTTTCAAATAAAGACATTACAGTAAGCAACACAAACGTAGCTAATACAAAGGCCTTGACAGCAGATGAGATGATAATCTACGGCACGACTAGCTTCACTCTGGCATCAATCAACATCATTTTAGCATTAACCCATAGCAATCTAAGATCGACCTACAGAATAATTTATCTTGAACCATCCTAGTCTAAATCAATGGCTCATCCTTCATCATGACGTCCCGATATCTCCGAGGAATCTAACCCAATAAGATTTTTTAGACTTCCACTAAAATCTATGTGCAGCCCTAGCAAACAATTGTGTATTTTGTCAATGTAGCCAATATAAGTATTTTGTTATTGTAACCAATATATGTATTTTGTTATTATAACCAATATAAGTATTTTGTTATTGTAACCAATATATGTATTTTGTTATTGTAACCAATATATGTATTTTGTTATTGTAACCAATAGATGTATTTTGTCAATGTAACCAATATAAGTATTTTGTTATTGTAACCAATATATGTATTTTGTTATTGTAACCAATATATGTATTTTGTTATTATAACCAATATAAGTATTTTGTTATTGTAACCAATATATGTATTTTGTTATTGTAACCAATATATGTATTTTGTTATTGTAACCAATAGATGTATTTTGTTATTGTAACCAATAGATGTATTTTGTCATTGTAACCAATAGATGTATTTTGTCATTGTAATCAATAGATGTATTTTGTTATTGTAACCAAAATATGTATTTTGTCATTTTAACCAATATACAAGACCAATGATTATGTCTGGGACAAAATAAACTCTATTGCAGGTCGTCCAGAAATTATTACAACAACTATTAAGAACCATAAGAGCGCATGGTTCGGTCGTGTACTGCGACATGATACTCTTACAAAAGTTATCTTACAAGGCACCGTAGAAAGGGGTCGGTGAAGAGGGTGACAACGGAAAAGCTGGCTTCACAACATAAAGAAATGGACTGGGATGGGATTGAATCACCAACTGGCCGCTGCTAAAGATAGACAAATATGGAGATCGTTATCTGTTATGTGTCCATGCGCCCCCCCCCCCCAACGACGGCAACGGTCACGGGCCTGATGATGATGAACAAATATTCATATTTTTTCATTGTAACCAATATATGTATTTTGGCTGGCAACCATAAATGTCTATCCAGACATTAAAACCAGTGTGTATTTTGGTTTGTCAACCAATGTTCACTTAGATTTTGTAATCAATGCATATTTTAGCACTGTCACCAATTTTATTTATTTTCGCTTTGCAACAATGCGTGTCTACAGGCTTTGTAACCAACGTTTTTATATCAAACATATAATACAGATTTTCTATCAAAGATTTTTTTTAGCTAACTGTAACTCTGCTGGTGCACATATTTGATAATAGATTGGCATGACCTTGCTTTCAATCAAACGAACAATGTGTCTTGACACTGTTCTATTTACATTGGATTCGCCTCCAAATATTCTTGTCATGTTAAATAACAATTTATCGTTTCTTCCTTTAGCGAGCTGCGGGGATTCTCAGTTCTTATTTGTAAACGTTTAAAGTTGTGTGTTCTTTCTTTGATAGAAGTGATGATGCGGACAACGAGCCAGTAGAACTAAGATCGTAAGAGTCATGGGGACATAGGTGTGGTTCGTTTGGAACAATCTGGCTTAAGGTATGGTTAATTCTGAACAATGAACTAAGGTATGGTTAATTCTGAGCAATGGGAGCTAAGTTATGGTTAATTCTTGACAATGTAAGTTAGGGTATGGTTAGATCTGAGCAATGGGAGCTAAGATTTAGTTAAATCTAAACGCTTTGAAATAATGAATATTAAATCTAATAACGATGCAATATAACATTTAGCTTTAATTAGAGATAACTATAGGTTTTAGTTTTTAATTTTATTTCGTAATGTTAAAAAGTGCACCACACATATAGCAGTCATAAAAATTGTCACACTATCAGCTAGAGTAGCTGCCCTTTTATCACAGAGGAAACACTATTTCTTGCACTGAAAAACGTTTCTTTTTACGCTGGAATCTCAGTTGACATTAATCCATGGGAGTTTACTTTTTATTACGTGAACAGATAGATAGGACACGACCGCCTCTTTGTTATCGTTCCTTGTGACTTCGCCCCCTCGCCTCTCTACTCCAAACCATCATGGTTACGTTCAGGAATTTGTTTTTCTGATCAAATTAATCCACGATAAACAGGACGCCCCCCCCCCCACAAATGACCCCCCACCCAACACTTCATTATTTCTGTATCAAATAAGTTTTTATATCACATTTGTTAAAATATTTTCAAGCGCTAACGATGGATCTCAAGCTATTGTTAGAAAAATGTTGATAAAACGGATATCGATGTACCGATTGTCAAAATTTGATTAAAATTAACAACTAAAGTAATTTTCGTTAAAGATTGTGTAAAATATAGCTAAGATGGATATCTATATTTATAATTCAAAAGAACAAGAAAAAGCATGCTGAATGACCCTCGTTGGGGTCGACCAATTACAATTTATGGTTAGCAAGTAAAGTGGTTGTACCTGTGTTATTTTTCTTTTAGGCCTTATTACACAATAATATTTACTTCACATTAATGAAATTGAAATCCTCAGTAATCACGAAATAAGTTTAATGCAGAAACTTATATACAATTTTAAAAGTTGAAATTTGTCAGAGCAACTCAACACAACATCTGTCTATCTTGTGCCTTTCTCTACTCTCAACTAATTTCTTCCAATGCATTCTGGTCTATCCTTACTTTCGTCACGTGACCTCCTCTCAACCACACATTTTCGCACGTGACAGTGGTGCAAGGGAGGGGACGTGCATCGAGACGAACAATGCTTCTTGCGTTTATTTGCACTGTTCCTTCAGAGAATAACATGATTTGTGGTGCAGTATAGTTGTATCACATTTGCCTAACATGCGGAGAGATTCTGGGCTCAAGCCCCAGCTGAAATATTATATATATAGTGTGTATATATATATTAATGGTTATGTTTTTGCCCGTTCTTTTCCGCCTTTTCCGAGCATGGCTAACCTTCGCTATAGTCGGCCAGTCAGAGTTTATAGTTGGCAAGTAAGAATGGTTAAGAGTGGAGGGCAGGTGGCTAACCACAGTGCGCATGTCTCGAGACCAACAATGCGAGGGCGCATTGTTTTCATTACTTCGTGCTTCATATATGGTTCCATTCTCCCCCCCCCCCATCAATACTTTGCACTGTCTATGAGCAATTCTGAGGCGTATACTACGCCGGAGGTCGTATCTAGTCAAGTTATAAAGCAAGAAAGAAAAGCATGCATTAAGCGCGGCATCAGGTACATAAGAAATGGTTTTCTGGTTGAATACTGCTGGCAAACAAGAGCCATGGTCTGGACATATTTTAACGAGCGCTGAGCCTAAAATCATTCGACCAGAACCTGCAGAGTTGAGAAGTTCCCGGATTTATACGGATTTAAGATTGTTTATTTACTAAAGACCTTCCCATTGTTTGCCTGAGGCAGCTTCTTTGTCCCCCCCCCCATCTCAATCCCCTGTTTAGTGTGTACCAGATCAGCCAGAAATATAACGAGAGCTTTGATAGACTCGACGTTGGACTTTTACCCCCCCCCCCCCTAAGTAACAGTATCAGATCCTTTTGTCAGTAGGTCACTAGCCCTGGTGACTTAATCGATAGGTCACTATGAGATGATTTAGTCGATAGGTCACTATGAGATGATTTAGTCGAGAGGTCACTATGAGATGGCTTAGTGGGCACTATGAAATGATTTATTCGATAGGTCACCATCAGATGACTTAGTCAAAAGGACATTCTTTCATGACTATGGCTTCAGACTTTGGAGAAAAAATATCTATAAATAGCTGTTCATTGCTCGCAACATTTGTATGTAAGTGCTGGTAATTCTTGTAGTCCTATAGATGAATAGAAGGCCATTATTTGATCATGTTCAAACTCTGATGTTTACTCAAAAAATATTTGAAAACCCAATTTTTTACGTTAATTCCCTGCAACTATACGTATTGGTTTAGTCATCTAACTGCACGCATTTTTGAAATAGTATAAAAACACGCAGTAATTTAATAGTAAAGCTACACCCATTGATTTAATAATGTGCTACATAAAAAGTTTGACAAAAAATAATCCCAAATTGACTTTGAAAGTCGAGATGAGTCAGTTTTAATTACACTCTCTTAGGTGAATAGATTATGTTTGTGTTATGTAAAGGTAAAGTCTCCTACAAGTTAAATCGTATGCGCATGTACTCGGTAAAAGTTCAAAATTAAAGGAAAACATTTCTTTATCTCGCATATTCAATGGCACTTGTATAAACACGAGAACGCTCATTTGTTCAAAACTCTCTTTTGTTGAAAGTTCTCTTTTGTTGAGGCTCTTTTTGTTGAAAGTTCTCTTTTGTTGAAGCTCTCTTTTGTTGAAAATCTCTTTTGTTGAAAGCTCTCTTTTTCTTTGTGCATAGTTAATGATCCTTATTATTACATGTATCGCGTTCACATCAGAACTGCAACCAGGGGTGCCACTCATAAAACACTAAAATCTCTTTCTAAAAATTACTTATAACCTGAAACTTCATTTATACAAATTCCAAACCTTAAAAAATTTAAAGAAACGCGATTGTTATATTCCTTTTCCAACGACTTAAAATACTTAAATAAATTATCACCTGTGTTAAACACTTTCATCAATTTCGAGAATATTTTATTTCACATTTACAAAATGCATTTTGAATAAGTTTATATATATATATATATATATATATATANAAATTGAAAATATAGACGTAAAATCATAATGATTTTGGTTTTGAGATTAACTGAGCGTGTGGTTTTGCGCGCCGTAAAAAAATGAAGTGGCGTCATGAAGCTTTTATTATATTAATTTATTTGATGCTACTTAATATGTTGATTATAATCCGAGTTTGTGAATAAGTATGTGTGCGAGTGTGTTAATGTGTGTATGTAAGTGCGTCTGTGTGTGCGTGTGACTGTGTGTTTGTATTTGTTGTGAAATAACTATTGATTTCATAGAATGCTAAAAGTGATATTAAATATTGAAAAGATGTTTACCAGGTAATGGTTTATGTATAGTTAAAATTATGCACTGGATTATGAAAAATTCCGTTAATTTTATGAACACAAGTTTTTGCCGATGCGTTCTTCGTGTGTGCTTGAATAAAAGATAACGGGAAGTCATTGAATGTGACTTAAAAAACTGTTATTGAGAAGATCAATCTCCAATCATTTTTTAGAGATGGTTTTAGTTTATGTTTCATTTTAGAGGAAATGAGCCCTGGCGCATTAGTTGGACGATTACTCGCATGAATAGCCACAATGGGAAATAAACAGTGAAAAGAACTTATAATCGCTATTGAAATTTCATTATCTATAATTGTAACATGTAAATGGGTAAGATTGAGGCTGATGGCGCATATTTATTTTTAAAGAAAACGGAACATTTCTGAAATTTTAAATTGTATTTTACAATAATAAAATCACACGAAGATGGTTCGAACTAATTTCTCTTAGTCACTGTTAAATAACTATAGAAATAAATGTGAAGAAATTATTTCATTGCAGACGAAATATAAATTTTACATTTTAATACAAGCTTTTATTTATTTACGTATATTATCGGATGGAGGCAAATTTTACACGGGCTTATAACAAGTCAAAATTACAGAAAATGAAATGTCTTTATAGAAAAATTAACACAGAACCGCTTTGAAGCATTTAACAAGTGATTTATCATAGAAACGATTGCAAATATTTGTTAGGACGAAGATGTATTTCTCTTAGGTGCTTACTTAATACAAGTAAGTGTTTTGGATCGATTTCATTATAAACTGACATTAAGGAAATTCGTATATAAAGTAAACGCGCAGGGATTTTAAATAATATTATGGTACGTGTATAAGTGTTTATACACTGTTGTAAGAGTGGGGTTAAAAAGCGGAATTGTAATTTTTTAAAGAGGGGCAACTTTGTGAACTATTTGAAGTGTGCATTTCATTTCTTGGGTCATGATTTTATAATATCGCAGATCCCTGAGTGGCACTATTTCTTAGCCACTGCTAATATCCTTTTTGAAAAGATTAAGAAAACCAGCAGTGTAAAAATGTAAGCCCAAACCTTGCGATTCAACGCGTGTTTTTTTAAAAACAAATAGACAATATTAAAAAATCTCCCCAACCCTACACATCCCAATCACATTAGAATTAAGCAGTTCAATAAAAATAAATCTAATTTGTCCTAAATAAAGGTCATACATCAACTGTAAAGGAATGGATGTTGTGGATTAATTGTTAGATTAATGAAAAAGCTTACTTTAAAAAAAAAAACTTATTGCTAGAATAATGCAATATTATGGTACGTGCTATGGTTAAAACTGTAGAGTTGTCTATTGGTGCATGTTTGTGTGTGTGGGGGGAAGGGCTATGAGCGAATTTGTGTGTGATTTAGTTATTTCTATGTCTGCTAATGTTGCGCCTCTAACATGACAACCAGTATTTTAAAAAGTATATATACAAACAAAAATAATAATAAATTTCTACGGTGTAGATAGAAAGGGGACGAAACGTCCGGGGTCGAAACGCCTTAGGGTCAAAAAGTCCCTTGGTGGAACTGTCCGGGATCGAATCGCCCCGGGGTCGAATCGACCGGGGTCGAACCTTCCGTGGTCGAACCGACCCAAGTCGAAACGACCTGGGGACAAAACGTCCTGTGGTCGAACTGCCAGGTTCGAACAGTCAGGGGTCGAATCGTCCGTGGTCGAGGTGTCCAACCACCAAATAGAAAATACTTTTTGCACAACTGAAGTAAACCAGCAGGGTACATTTTCAGCTCAAACCTTGGGATTTAAGGTGTTTCTTTAAAACAAATTAACTCATACATACCTTAATTTAGCATCAATATTCACATAATTAATATCTGACCCATAAAATAATCCTATTAATTTGACTAAGGCCATGCTAAACCTAGAAATAGAAATAATGTTTTGTAGAGCTTTTCCCATGAAAAAAGTAATCTTATAACATGTATTTTACTCAAAGTCCTAACGAATGATGAAACATCCATTTTAAAAAATTGGGTAAGTTTCACGAACAATGCGGTTGTATGACATACGCTTTATGTAAAAACTGTTCTTTAAGGTGTAAATATATCAAGTGTAAAGAAATATCACGGGTATTACGACTTATAAGTAGGATATAGCATAAGAAAGTGCGTGTTATGTCGAAAAAAAACCACACTGACAACAACTCATTTTGTGCCAAGCTGTTTTGAGTTTATTAGATGAATAGTGTACAACGGGAATAAAGATTGATATAAAGTGAATTGTTACTATTAGAAAAAATGTGTGGGAATATAGAATGATTGACATAACATTTATAAGGAGATCAATTTCTCACCATTGTCTTAAAAGCAGCATTGTTCTTATGTTTGTATACACGTTAAAGGAATATGTGCCTTGATAACAAATAAACCATATTTTCCTCTCTCCCCAAGCCACAATATTCACAAATATTATCTGGCTAAGCATATTCTATTCGTCTTGAACTAATATGCTTAGACTATAAATGAAATGTGTGTTTTCTAAGAACCAAAGGAATCATGTGGAAAGATATTGTTTTCATGTTTTGATTCACGTGAAAAGAAAGTGAGCCTTGCCCGTTAGATTTTTGTAACTGTTAACGACATTTGTTATCCTGGTAGAGTATATAGCATGCGTTATTAAAGGGGTTCGAGCATGGTGAAAGAAAGTCATCAATCGATCTGAATGAAAGGATGTGGTTGAGCAGGTCAGGGCCCTACATGGGCTGTAGCTGGAAGGATGTGGTGGAGCA
>MUZC01001244.1:242228-256316 GCA_002072015.1 Radix auricularia | reverse complement strand
ATATATACATATATATATATATACTATTAAAAGGGAAAGCACTGACTGACTGACTGACTGACTCACTCACTGA
The DNA here is from genome assembly GCA_002072015.1 of Radix auricularia. Taxonomy (NCBI): domain Eukaryota; kingdom Metazoa; phylum Mollusca; class Gastropoda; family Lymnaeidae; genus Radix; species Radix auricularia. Next base: position 256,243 of record MUZC01001244.1, on the reverse strand, counting down.
TTCATCACTAATTCTCCAACTTTCTGTGTAGTTAGAATTATGAAACTTTGGGAAGATGTTGGATACCCTCTCACTATGAAAATTGGCGATAAATAATTTTAAAATCTCACTCATGTGGGGCCGGGGGCCCAAAAACCCTTTAATTGGCTACATCACTAATTCTCCAACTTCCCGTGTAGGTAGAAGCATGAAACTTTAAGAAGTTGTTAAAAACTCTCTTACAACAAAAATTGGCGAAAAAGAATTTTGAAATTCACACTCATGGGGGCCGGGGCCCCAAAAATGTTTTTTCCCTATATAAGCTATATACTAATTGAAAATCAAAAATTCATCTATTTCCCGTGTAGGTAGAAGCATGAAACTTAAGAAATGTTTTGAGTACATATTTCCGATGATAATTGGCAAAAGAGAATATCAAATTTCCCACTCATGGGGGCTGGGGCCCCAAAAACAATTTTTTCATTAAATGAGCTATATAAACATTGAAAATCACACATTCTCCTATTTTCCGAGTAGGTAGACTCATCAAATGTTGGGGAGTTGATAAATACACTTTCACGATGCTAGCAGGTGAAATAATTTTTAAATTTTCTCTTACTGGGGGGCTGGGGGCCCAAATTTAAAAACTGAAAATCACCAATTCTTCCATTCCCCATGTAGGTGCAGAGCATGAAACTTTAGGAAGTTGTTAAATGCCCACTCATAGAGGTACGGGAGCCCAAAAATAATGGGCCCCATAAAACTTTTCCCCCTTATATGAGCTATTTACATATTTCAAATCAATAATTCTCCTATTTTCCGTATAGTTTGAAGCATGAAACTTTGTAAATTTTTTGAGTACATGCTTCTGATGATAATTGGCAAAAGAGAATGTTAAATTTCCAACTAATTGGGGCCGGGGCCCAAAAAACTTTTTTTTTCTTATATGAGCTATATAAAAATTGAAAATCAATAATTTCCTATTTCCCATATAGGTAGAAGCATGAAACTTTTGAAATTTTTTGAGTACAAGCTCCCGACAATTGGCAAAAAGTATGTTTGAATTCCCTCTAATAGGGTACTGAGGGCCCAAATATATTTTTTCTTATATTAAAAACCGACTTATCACTAATTCTCCAATTTTCCTTGTAGGTAGGAGCATGAAACTTTGGGTATTCGTTAAGTACCCCCTCAGGACAAATGTTGGTGTAAAAGAATTTTGAAATACACACTCATGGGGGCCGGGGCCCCAAAAACGTTTTTTTTCTTATATGAGATTTATAAAAATAGAAAATCACTAATTCTCTTATTTCTCGAGTAGGTAGACTCATGAAACGTTGGGGAATTGATAATTACACTTTCAAGCTGGTAGCTGATGCAAATATATTTTAAAATATCTCTTACTGGGGGCCGGGGGCCAGATGTCGTTTTTTTTTCAAAATATAAACTATATAAAAACTGAACATCACTAATTTCCCCATTCTCCATTTAGTTAGAAGCATGAAACTTTGGGAAGTTCTTGAGTAAAATATCCAGATGAAATTATGCGAAAGAGAATGGTAAATTTCCACTCACAGGGGGCCGGGGGCCCAAATATAATTTTTTCTTATATTAAAAACCGACTCATCACAAATTCCGTAATTTATCGTGTAGGTAAAAACATAAACTTTAGGAAGTTTTTGGGTACCCTCAAAACAACGAAAATTGGCGTAAAATAATTTTCAAATGCACACTCGTGAGGGCCGGCCCCCCCCCCCCCCCAAAAAAAAAAGCGTGTTTTTTCCTTATACGTGCTATAAAAAATTGAAAATCAATAATTCTCCTATTTTCCGAATAGACAAACGTATGAAACCTTGGGGGGTTGTTAACTACACTTCCACGATGGTAGCAGGTGAACAATTATTTAAAACATCAATTACTGTGGGCTGGGGGGCCAAAATGTAATTTTTTCCTAATATTAACTATATAAAAAGTAAAAATCACTAATTCTGCCATTCCCCATGTAGGTAGAAGCATAAAACTTCAGGAAGTTGTTGGGTACCCTTTCACGACGAATATTAGCGTAATATAATTTTAAAATTCACACTCATTGGGGCTGGGACCTCAAAAACGTGTTTTTTCCAAATATGTGCTTTATACAAATTGAAAAGCACTATTTTTCCTATTTCCCAAATAGATAACGCATAAAACGTTGGTTTTTTAAAATACACTTCCACGATGGCAGCAGGTGAAATAATATTTAAAATATCCCTTGGTGGGCGCTGGGGGCCCAAATATAGTTTTTTATGCACTCACTCACTCATCACTAATACTCAATCTTCCCGCAGGAAAGCGCGGGGAAATTGCTAGTATTTATATATATTCAAAGTATGTCTCTCTCTCTCTCTCTCTCTCTCTCTCTGTGTGTATGTGTGTGTGTGTATGTGTATGTGTGCGTGTGCGTGTGCGTGTGCGTGTGTGTGTGTGTGTGTGTGTGTGTGTGTGCGTGCGCGCGCGCTTGTCCTTTATATCTGACTAAACCATTCATCCGATCGTCATAAAATTTTTTGAGATTGTTGAGTACCCTTCCGGAATGGTAACTGGCTATTTTTTCTCTCCAATTAACACTAAAGGGGCGCCGGGGGCCCTTAATGTCAATTTTTGCTTATATGAGCTTTATAAAAATTAGTTTAAGCGCTATCTACTTGATAACCAAATTTTGTAATTATATTCTTGATAGCCAATATTAAAATACTATAGGTAAGTCATCTCATAACGGACGCTCTTTTGGTGCTGGGGGCCCATAATACCTTTTTTTTTTATAAACCTTTAAGATTTTATTCCCCAATTCAATTATTAAAGATCTTGACAAATGATGATACATGTATCCATTATTATCCATCTTAAAATAAACAGGTGTTTTCAGCTTTATATCTTGCCGTGAATGGGCCCTGGGGCCCTTAATGTCATATTTTAATAATAAAAGCTATATAAAAATAAGTTTATGTGTTAGCTACTGAGTAGATGAATGGATCTTAAAATGACTTTGTCTACAAAAACTTGGTAGCTCATATTAAAATGATTAAAGGCGCAGAAATTCAAATGTCAATTTTTTCGGGGCAGGGGACCCCAAATGTCTTTTTTGTAAATATTTATAATATTTTTACTATTTAATTTTAAACCATCTTTAGAAATATATCCATGTTGAAAATTAATTAAAAATGAACAAGTTTTTAAATTTGAAATCTTGCACGGAATGTGCCCGGGGGCCCCTTAATGTGTTTTCCCCTTATATTTATCTACATATAAATATATATAAATCAAATTATGTATGTTTTTTTGTTGTTGTTGAAAATTAATTAAAAATGAACAAGTTTTTAAATTTGAAATCTTGCACGGAATGTGCCCGGTGGCCCCTTAATGTGTTTTCCCTTTATATCTATCTACATATATATGAATCAAATTATGTATGTAAGGGTTTTTTTTTGTCTATTAAAACTGACTAAACCATTCACCCGATCACGATAATACTTAAGGAAATTGTTTATTATGCTTCCGGGATGGCTTTGTGAAAACATTTTTTAACATTGACACTTATTGGGTGCCGGGCGCCCAAATTATTTGCGTCCGATCTATATAAAAATTAGTTTAAGCATCGGAAAATGAATGGATCTTGACCAAACTTAGTGCATACATACTTTATAGCCCAAATTAAAATACCATATGGTTTTGAACTCGTAATGTCCATTACTTTTTGGCCGGGGGCCAAAAATCTTAATTTTCGTAAACTTTTAAGACTTTATTTTCTTTATGATATTACACTACCTTGAAAGATATTGAAACGTGTATTTATTATCATTTAGATTGAAATAATCATGATATTAAAGTAAATTTCTTGCACCGATTGGGCCTGGGGGCCCTTAATTTCATTTTTGCTTATATGTGCTATATCAAAATTATTTTTAATTGTCAGCTACTGTGTAAATTGATGGATCTTAACCAAACTTTGTATAAAAAAATTTGATAGCCAATATTAAAATACTCTAGGACACTGAACTCCTAATGATCATTACTTCGGGGCCGGGGCCCCAAATGTCTTTTTTTTTTCATATGTTTAAGATATTTCCACATTCAATTTCTAAATATCCAGAGGAATATATCCATGACGAAACCGAATTAAAATGAACTTATTTTTAAAATCGACACCTTACAGAGAAGGGGCCCAGGGGTCCCTAAATGTATTTTTCCCGGTATATTAGCTTTTTAAAAATTAGTGTAAGCGTAAGTTACTGAGAAAATTAATGGAGCTTGCCAACCTTTATATACATAAAAATCAAAATATGTATGCATCTAAGTATGCATATATGCATGTACGTATACATGTACGTACGTAAGTGTTTATGTTTGTATGTGTGTATGTGTGAACGTATGAATAGATGAATGTATATGTTTGTTCGTTAAAGCTGAGTAAACAATTCATCTGATCACGATGAAACTTTACTAAATTTCTGTGTATGCTTCCAGGATGGTTTTTGTTTAAAAAAATTGAAAATTTACAGTGACAGTCATGGGGGGCCGGGGCACCCAAATGTTTTTTTTCCTTATATGAGCAGTATAAAAATTAGTTTAACTTTTAGCTACTTGAAAAATGAATGGATCTTGACCAAACTTTGTACTTACATACTTTAAAGACAATATTAAAATACCATACGGCGTTGAACTCCTAATGTCAATTCCTTTGGGAACGGGGGCCTAAAATCTTTGTTTTCGTAAGCTTTTAAGAATTAATTCCAATTATGATTTTACATGAGCTTGAAAGATATTTAAAAATATATCTATTATGAATTAGAACGAAACAAACACGTAGATTAAAGTTCATTTCTTGCACCGATTGGGCCTATGGGCCCTTAATTTCGTTTTAGCCGATATGGGATGTATATAAAGTGTGTAAGCTTTAACGACTGGGAAAATGAATGGATCTGAACTTAACTTGGTGTATAATAACTTTATAGCTCATATTAAAATGATATAGGACAATATTCATACTTTCGGGCCGGGGGCCTTGATTATTTTTTTTAAAACATTTACAATTTTATTCCCCATTCTTTTCCATGGTTTCGACAAATATTGACAATATATTCAATATTATCCAAATTAAAATAAAGAAATGTTTCAAAATTTAAACCTTGCACCAATAGGGCCAGGGGGCCCTTGATTTCATGTTTTGTTTATATATATATANATATAAATCAAAGTATGTCTTTGTGTGTGTGTCTGCATGTCTTTTATAAACCATGCATTCGATCGTCATAAAACTTTTGGACACTGCCAAGTACGCTCCCGGAAAGGTAACTGACAACATTTTTTTCTTTTACCCCCCATGGGGCCCTGGGGACGGAATTTTTTCAATTTTTGCTAAAATGAGCTATATAAAAATTTGTTAAAGCTGTAGTTACTAAGTAATTTGTTTGAATTAACCAAAAATTTGTTTATATATACTTGACCACATATATTAAAATAATACATCGAGCGGAACTCCTAATGACAATTCCTTTAGGGCTGGAGTTCAAAAATGCAATTTTTCTTTAAACGCTTAAGATGTTAATCCCCATTCAATTATAAGCGATCTTGACAAATAATTACAAATATAACCAATATTATGCAGATTTAAATGAACAGGTGTCTTCATTTTTACATCTTGCACTGAATGGGCCCCGTGGCCCATAATTTCATTTTTTACCCTTATATGACATATATACACACAATTGTATGTGTTAGCTACTGTGCAAATGAATGGATCTTAAAAAACTTTAGTATACAAAAACATGGTAGTCCATATTAAAATGCTATAGGGCATAACTTCTAATTTCTTTTCCTTCAGGGCCAGGGGCCCTAAATTTCATTATTCGTATAAGTTTAAGATGTTTTCCCCATTCAATTATTTAACGATCTTGATACATGATGAAACTAAATTAAAATGAACAGATTTTATAAATAGACAACTTGGCCCGAATGGGGCTAGGGGTCCCTAGATGTCTTTTTTTTCTTATATTAGCTGTATTAAAACTATTTTGTAAGCGTTAAGTGACTGAAAAAAGTATTGGATTTTGCCAATCTTAGTACATAAAACTCAAGAGTCTATATTTAATTACTATAGATCACTGAACTTCCTACCATCAGGGCAAGGGGCCCCAAATGATTTTTAATGCACTTTAATAATTTAATTCCCTTTTTAAATGTACACGATCTTGAGAAATATAGCTTGAGTCCATGATAATGTTAATAACAAATTAAATTATCTTTAATTTTTGAGCCCGTCCCCTTAATATCGTTTTTTTTTAAAATTAATATTTTAAATTATTAATTTATTTATCTGTTGGTTATCGTTTGCTATAAAACTTGGATTTTTTCATTTTGCACACTTCCACGTTGATTTCTGGTATAATTTTTTTTGAAATCACTGATTTGTTTCTTAAATTTATTCATTATTACTGAGATCATTGGAACGCACGACGGGTCAGCTAGTATATATATATACAGTACAAAAGAAACGTGGCTATTCAAAATATCTGTAATATGGATTTCTCCTTTCATAAGTTACAGTTAGGGTACATATTATTTTTATATGATAATAAAATAAACTACAATTTTTTTTTAAAATTCTATTTATTTATTTTAAGTCATTTTATGGGCTAATTTTCTTTAGGAATTGTTTCTTACCACGTGTGCCTTCCCCAAAAACTGATTTTAATAATACACCCAAATTTGTCAGTTTTGTAGTCTGTAAATTATTTAATTAGTTACTAAAAGTGTAAGATGGGTAAGGGGACATCCATAAATAAAGTTTTGCACCTAGAGGAGGGGTCACAAATTTGTGACGAAAAGGTGTGTGTTTTAGAAATGTGACGTCACATCAAAACGTGCAACTTTAAATATAAGTTCTACTTAAATATTTGATTGCTTACAATTTATTTAATGACATTTTACATGCATATACGCGTGTATCGATTTTAGAGTTCAACTTCACATTACATACAAACTTAAGGGACAATAAAGTTATTTGACACATACTCATTTTTCAAAAAGAAGTACGGCTTTTATGGAGGCGAGTGCGCAAATCTGTGTGACGTCATATTGGAGGGGGGTCTAAGTTTTTGTGACTAAGGAGAGGGGGGAATCAGCCAAAATCGCATGACGTCATGTATGGACGTCAGCAGTGTGGCTACCGTGTTAAATGAGGTGCATGGAGGGTGGCTACGTAGCATTGTATAGCGGTTAGGACGGGGAAATTTATGCGGTGTTTCGAACGGGTAACCCGGGTACCCGATCGAAATTTGGACGGGTACACGGGCAGCATTTCTCAGCAAAATTGACAGTCCTAGCAGTAATACAGTGGAAAGATGCATTGATGAAACGGCTCAACGCGTTGAGCTTAAGGCTGTGCTCTTGTTCTCGCTCGTATTGAGTATTGCAACAGTCTTCTTTCAGTGGCGCCCATTCGCAGTATACAAATTATTAAGGCCTTAAAGTCTGCACTAAAGACATATCTCCTCAAATTTTTTCTTCAATATTTATTAATCATTATTTCTTCTAACGATAAACGCAGATTATGGGTATTGTACTGTCATGTATGTGGTTGTTGGGATATGAATATTTATTGAATGCATGGGTACGTATACGTATGTTATTATTTTTATGTAAAGCTCTGTGATCCAAGTTTAACCTGCTTGGTAGGCATTGGTATTTTCAATTTCAATTAAATAAATGACTGTAAACTTTAACCGATGGTCTGAATCGAGCTAATTCAAGTGAACATCACAAATAACCAAACATCACAAATAACCGAACATCGCGAATAACCAAACATCAGTAATGTATTCTCGCTGCTAGCTACTTAGTCCCACCGTCTAGGCGAGTCAAAATGTAACTCCAGTGACACAGAGAGGCTCTTAGCCCCACCCACATACGTGCACCGTGCACCCAATAGAAGGTTCATAGGTCACTTGGCTGATCCAAGTAATTATTAGGTCACTTGGCTGATCCAAGTAATTATTAGATCGATTTCTCGTCATTTTTATAGACCGTAATTATTACGAATTTCATATTGATCTAAACAAAGGAGCGAGAAAGAGAGAAGAAGATAAATAAAAACATAGATAGAGAGAGGGGGGAGAGACAGAAAGACACAGAGAGAGAAAGATTAGGTCCTCAAGTTCATTATATTATTGTACAGACTATTACTGTGAGTTAGTGCCGTAGTAACGAGCCAAACTAATAATCTTAGCTAATAATTGCTAGGTTAATAGAATAATTAGCCAGAAACTAGAGCAATCAAGACGCCAGAGCAACCATGACGCTTGCAAGCGAGGGTGCTGCAGGAGAGGGCGCTAGCTCAACCACAGTGCTCATGTCTCGAGAGAAACGATGGGAAGGCAATGGAAGAGAGTATTTGCTTGCGTCTTGTTTATTCTCATTGCCCTATTCTTTTCTGCGTCGCAAGCTACGCCGCGGGTCGGTTTGTTTAACATATAATTACACCTGAGATACGAGACACAAACAGGCCAACGTGATGAGCATCGTTGCAGACTTCCCAAAACAAGAAAACCAACAAATTTGACTCACCTCCAAGACGAACCTAATTCCAGCAGGTCTTTCATGCAGACAATGTCTGCCATAAGTCTGCTCATGTGCGCGTAGATGATGGTCTGCGGCTCTGAGGCCAGGGCGACGTTGTCGAAACACTTGACCAGGGCAGCAGCCGCAGATTTAAGGTGCTCTGATTGGTGAGAAATAAGGGCAGTAGAATTATATCACCGGCGGGATTTATAATGATCTATAAAATAGTGATTAGGTACTATATTTATAATGATCTATAAAATAGTGAAAAGATACTATATTTATAATGATCTATAAAATAGTGATTAGATACTATATTTATAATGATCTATAAAATAGTGATTAGTTAATATATTTATGATGTTCTATAGTTGAGAGATCGAACATCAGATTTATCCTCTTTTAAATTTAAGAGATCAAAACATTTATAAAGCTCGATAGTTCAATGTTCAAAGAATAAATTATAATTTATTACAATGTAAAGATGATTGATAAAGCTCAAAGACTAGATTCATAATTTTCTATAGCTGAGTAACATATATATATATATAGTGCTCAGTTCTACCTTGTGGTCTCAAACCGCGTAGCTTTGACCTATCACCAATATATATATATTTATATTTATTTATTTATGCATACTGTAAAGTACAGTACGTACAGTGCTATGAGAAATAAAAAAGATGTCACAGTTTTTGAAAGAAAACTTATTTTAAAAAGAGAGAACAATTCCTTCCTACATGAATTTAAGTAAATATTAAACACGTAAGACGAAACCCCGTGTAATACTTTTTTTAAAAAAATAATTTTTACTGGTGCGCGTTCGTAACCAAAAAAACAGGGTAAGTCGAGACCGGCGTAACGCGAGGACTCCCTGTACAAGTAAATTTAGCATTTGAAAATATTTAAAAATATGGATTCTGAGTTATACCAGGGCCGTGTGGCCAAACTCCATTAACATTCTTTGTATTAGGAAGGTGCACTGCCGAAATAATATATATGTTTTACAATATCCCACTACAAATTAACAAAATGGCGTAAGTGCCACCTTCATTAGAGATTGCAACCTAAACACTGTCATCATAGTGTAGTCGTGAAATGGTTTCTCTAATAGAAACATCATTACATGCTATATAATATGTACTATGAAGCTCTTGCCCATTCTGTTTTTTCTTTCTTTTTTTTTTTTTAGATAACACCACAGCTTCGTCTTCGTTTTATTTTGTGTATTAATTTGAGTTAACTTTATTTGCTTGTGTCTATGTGTTCGTTGGGAAAAGCTTTTTTTCTTCGAAACACTCGTTGTTTTGTGACGTCCTGTTATACTCAAGATAACCTGTTTAAATAACACATATTTTAGTACTATGTAGTAGGACAACACGACTGACTACGTCATATAGAAATCAGAAACCAAGTTCCTACCTGGCGCCTTGGCATCCACGTGTATGCAGAAGCTGTGCTGAGGCATGTAGAGCACGCGCAGTAATCTCTCCAGATGCTCAAAGTCTCTGTGTACCAGAATGACGTAGGCCAGGGGAAACGCCTGCTCCTCGGGTCCACCTCTGTCCGCCCTGTAGCCACGGATTGTTTTAAACGCCTGGCAGTCGGCCAACATGCTCGGGACGGTAGCCTCAGGGGCGGTCAAGAACGTTCTCTGGTGGAGCGTAACGAACACCGCGGCTTTATCCTGCTCCACGCCGTCATCCTCGAACAACTTCTTGCAGCTGAACCGCCGCCTTAGATCGACTCCTCTCTCGTGATAATCCTTGATGACGTCAAATCTCGGGTGGGAAAATCTCTCGAGATCCGAAGTCCCGAGCAATGTGCCGCCTGGGAACGCACGAGTCTGTCCAAAGCTGGACCCAGTCAAAGCTTTTCTGAGCAAGCTGGTATTGGTGAAGGGGGTCGGGAGAAAGTTGTTTTGGTGGCAAGACGCCTCGTACTTGAAGCACAGCCTCAGAAAACACATTGAGGCCCCCAGGGTGACGAGGAGCAAGAAGAACGTCAGAGACCGGTTGATGGTGCTCAGGTTGAGTCGAATGACTCTCATGTCCGTCTGGTGGTCAGAGAAATACAAGACAGATGGTCACAGGAAACCGAGGTAGCAATACAAGACAGGGAATCATATGGCATAAAGGTAGCAATACAAGACAAAAAATGATACATCACAAAGGTAACAACAGAACACAGGCGATCATATAACATGAAGGTAACAAATCAGCACACACAAAAACTAATGTATCAAATATCAAACGACTATACAGATAAACTAGATGACTGTTTTAATAACGAATTGAAGGAAGACTGACCAAGTGACCACGACAACTCATCTAAGTCAACAAACTGACGTCAAAAACTCACCTTAACAAGAAAGTGACCAAGCCATCTGACCTCTACAAAAATGTTAAGGAAGAGTAATAATGCAAACTTGCTAATCAAATACTTGAAACACACACATTTAATGTCGAATAAAAGTAAATTATTAGTAACTACGAGTAGTTATTTAGAACTCATTCACTTGATATCGACCAAAAATGACTGAACTATGAAAAGCACCATATTGACTATACAAAACAATATTGACAGCCTAAAACATCAGACAGACTATACAAAACATCATATTGACAGCCTAAAATATCAGACAGACTATACAAAACATCATATTGACAGTATAAAACACCAGACAGACTAGATAAACCATCATATTGAAAACCTAAAATACCTTAAAGTCTATACAACACATCAAAATAACACCCTAATAAAACTTACTATACAGAGCAGCTCTTAAAAATGACAACCTAAAAGACGTGAACTATACTATACATCATACTCTAAAACAATTTACTGACCAAGATGTTCAGGATCACAAAATGTCAGGTCACTTTGAACACTTCCAAAGACTGATACTCTAGTGTGTTACAAGCACAATTTAAAATCACAAATCAAGAGCGTAAAAAAATCAAACACATCGCTACCCGAATCAACGACACAAGCTACGCAGGTGCGAGAAACAATAACGTTATGATTTTATTTGCTCATAATATGTCCATAACTTTAACTGGCATCTCATCGATAAAGGAAATTTTTTTTAAAGGTAGGCAATTTAACTTACATGTCAATTAAAACCAAAGGTATTTTTAAAAAAGGCAAATTACATGACACTATTCTTTTTAAAAAACACAAATAAAAAAGGAAAGCTAAACATAATAATGGTATTTGTATTTGTAGGTATAAACCAGTAGATTATTGTATGAGCGCTCGGGCTACGACTTCATCGTTCGCTATCACTTGGCATTGTATGGACATCAATAGTTACCGGCGCCATAATAGGGGGGCGAATGCCATCAAGGCCAGGCCCTGTTTATCAATGTGATTAAGTTGTCCCTCCTTGCTCGAGTTGTTTCCACTTTATTGCTTGGATAATCAAGGGCCGTCACTCTGTGCCGCGGTGGATCCAGTAATCTTACCATCGTTCTGTAATTAGAACAAGAAAATGGGAAATAATTAGAACTGCACGCCCGTGGTTGTTTGTGTGTGTGTGTGTGTGTGTGTGTTGTGTGTATGTGTGTTGTGTACACTTGTTACTACGGCCACAACACTTGAAGTGGTTTGTTGTGTGTCACAGTGGCGAAGGGTCAGCCCTTGATAATAACAGATTTCCTCTGAAATTCTCGGCCAACTAAAGTAACCAAACTCCCTTTTGCCCGTCCAGCTATGCAGTCTTCCAGTAAATGAAATACGGAATCGGCATGCATATCAAATCAACGCATATTTACTCGTGTTAAAATGACGTTATTATAACCAGACGCTTGCACCTTTTCTTTTCTTTTGTTTGATTACTTCCTACATTTCTCAACTGTTTTCCTACCAGCCTGGTTTTTTGATATAATATATTATTTGTGTTTCTCTCAATTCTATGAGCTATACACACACCTTTTTATAACGATTATTTGTTATTCTTAATTCAATAATCTGGGCACACAACTTTTTAAAAAATATATAACTATACTTGGGCTGTGGAAATTATCGATTAATTTCTCGATTAATCGGTAAACAAATTTTTTCGATTAAAATTATGATAATCGATAAAATATAGATTAAAATTGTGGATAATCTTTTCGATGCTGTCACCAATTTATCATTAAATAATCAATTATTAATAATAAAAAATAGTCGCCTTTTTTACGTAAAAACTTCTCCATTTAAAAAAAAAATATATTTTTAAATTGTAAACTTTAAAATAAGCTATTTTATCAGGAAAATGATATCAACAATTAAAAATTGTTTTTACTTAATTAACAATAACTAAATTATAATTCATTGACATTATATTGAACTACTTATATCTAAATTAAAAAAATTAGAATTGTCTGTTTTTGTTACTTCCCTTGAAATTTTCAGTTTAATGACGTCATACATTTTTTTTTTCTTTAATGAAAATTATGGATTAATTATTCGGTAATTTTTCAAAAGTTATCGATTAATTTTAAATTAATCGATAACAGCCCTAAATTATACTAAAGTAAACAAAAACTATCTGTGGAACTACGACGATGACGTGACATTAGCTTGTTTACATTCCTTTTAAGATCCAAGAGCAGAAACTCGTGTCATGTTTGTCAGTCATGGAAATTAGTTCCGTAACAACTAAGCCCCGCCCAGACAAAATGACTCCGATTTTAAAAACCTACTTGTCTTGCTGAAAGACTGGCGTCAAACATTAAAATGGGCGTGAGTGTCTACAACAACAACAAAAAAAAAAAAAAAAAAAAAAAAAAAAAACTTAGATAGAGATGTACCAGATTTCGGCTCCGGCAAATCCGGAATACGGTCATTTTTACAAATTAAGCTCTGGCTCCGACATAATTTAACTTCATCAATCCGACCAAATACGGCTAACCGGTAGAGCCATAGAGTATATATATTTATATAATGGCTCCAAAAAATCCGGATTCCAGCAATTTTTTACAAATCCGTCTCCAGCCAGATTTCAAAATTTTGAATCCGTACATTCCTTAACTCAGATGACAAGACGAATTTTCAAAGTTCCTAAAACTCTCAAACCAAGTCTCTATCAAATGTGGGCTCTGCAGAGGCGTCACGAGGAAGAGGATGGTTCGGATGTTTGGACAGCACCGGGTGGCACCATCACAAGGGATGACACCACCACAAGGGGTGACACCATCACAAGGGATGACACCATCACAAGGGGTGACACCACCACAAGGGATGACACCATCACAAGGGGTGACATCATCACCAGGGATGACACCATCACAAGGGATGACACCATCACAAGGGATGACACCATCACAAGGGATGACACCATCACAAGGGATGACACCATCACAAGGGATGACACCATCACAAGGGATGACACCATCACAAGGGATGACACCATCACAAGGGATGACACTATCACAAGGGATGACACCATCACAAGG
>MUZC01001244.1:220545-239084 GCA_002072015.1 Radix auricularia | reverse complement strand
TGTTCAATATATATATATATATATATTATTTATGTTGAGTTATGTCTTATTGCGACTTTTATATAATTTTTTTCGGGGTGGGGAGGGGGGGTAAAGTTATTTGTGCACACCTCCAGGCAAAGACACAACTTTCTGGAGCGGAAAGTCGTAGGTACTAGATTATTCTGCGCCAGTCTGTTTCCCGGGCGTTCTTGGCTTATCTTTTTTCAGAGAACCGGTGGCACCGGATTGTGATGTTGCGGATAATGTTCATCAAACTGACACAACATTTCTGAAATCTGTGTATAATGCCAGTCTCAGAATAAGTTACATATTTTATATTTAATATGTATTTCCAGTTCAGGAATTAGATCAAGTTTAAATGTCATCAAGTGGATTTAGTCGATTAAATTGAAAAGAACACTTCATCAACTGCGATGTCAGTTAACTAACTCTGTCTGTTGTGTCTGTCTACTGTCCACTACCTGCTGGCTCTATCTGATATCTAGTTCTCTTGTGTTTTCCTGTCGTGTCTGCTTTCTTTCTCAGTCTGCGGTCTTCGTTTCTTTTATATGTTTTGTTGTTGTTGTTTTGCTGCCGTATCGGTCTGCAGTCTCTATTTGTTGTCTCTGTCTCCTGTTTTGTCCGCTGTCTCATGTCTCTATATGCAATCTCCAACTACATTTTGTCTCCTGTCTCTGACTGCTGTTTGTCTCCTGTCTCTGACTGCTGTTTGTCTCCTGTCTCTGACTGCTGTTTGTCTCCTGTCTCTGACTGCTGTTTGTCTCCTGTCACTGACTTCTGTTTGTCTCCTGACTCTGACTGTTGTTTGTCTCCTGTCTCTGATTGCTGTTTGTCTCCTGTCTCCGACTGCTGTTTGTCTCCTGTCTCTGACTGCTGTTTGTGTCCTACCTCTGTCTGTTGTCTCTCGCTATATGTTGTCTTTGGGTGAGTTTTACAAAAAGATTCAACTGTATGATGGTCTGGCCTTAAATTAAATAAATTGTTACCATATTTCTCTCAGAATCTGGCCTGAGACATCTGATAATATTTGTATACAAAGTTGAACTGAAAAATGCGTCAGAGATATGAGTTGCATTTTTAAATCCTTTATATTAACTCCGAAAAATCTTTGGATCTATTTTTAATTTACTTCTCCATACGCTGGCGAGCTAAAATTTTAGGCAGACTTGTGCTGATGATAAAAAAAAAAGTATGAAAATTTCAGATCGATCGAATGTACAGTAATTAAATTATTGAATTTTTAAATTATTTTATTTATCTCTATGTATCATGTTAATTTTTTAGATATAGTGTCGTGGTGTGTATCTTAATTAACAACCTTTCCTGTCGCGCAATAAGGTGCGCATTATGACGACAATCCTTTTTAAAAATGGTAGTGAGTATAGCCTCGTCAAAACGACCCAATATGCGGCTGCATACGCGCTCGTTCACTTCCGGTTATTGCTATTCTTAGTAATATTTTTTTTATAAGGTTAAAAATTTCATCGGAGAATGTGTGGCTGTGTGGTCATATTGATAGTTCGATAGTACGCTACATCGCAGGTCCGGGGTTCGATTTCTTATTGATGCCTATTTTTTTTTTTCAAACAATACTACATGAATTGATTATGAATAAGATTTTTTTTTTTTTTTTTAAATGTTTTGATGTTAGGCTTAGGGATAGACTTTAGGGTTTCGTTAAGTGATAGTTATTAGGGTTTGGGTTAGGTTTAGTGATAGTTTTTAGGGTTTGGGTTAGGTTTAGTGATAGCTTTTAGTGTTTGGGTTAGGTTTAGTGATAGATTTTAGAGATTGTTTGAATGCACATATAGAATCGGAGGTTCAATGAAAGGCGCAGTGAATACTTGTAACTCTTCAATTTTATAAACATCATTTTATAAACAATGTTACTAAGAATAGCAATAACCGGAAGTGGACGAGCGCGTATGCAGTCGCATATTGGGTCGTTTTGACGAGGCTATACTCACTACCTTTAAAAATATATTCACGATCGGGGCGCATTATACTGCACATGTTTTACGAGACATAGTCTAACTAGAATTTAGTATGTTTGGATTGTTTTGCACTGCGTATTATAGTTTTGTCTCGTTGACTAGACTATATAGATCTAAAGGATTAGATCCTATAGTAAAAAAATTATTTGTTCAAACTAATTTTTAACATGAATCTATCGAGAGGGGCCAGTCACAGTGGACAATTTTATACAGCTAAAAACTTCCTTGCTCAAAACCACTGGCCCAGAAAGATTTTCACCAAGGACTGAGCTTGGCTCAGTGTGTATTAATGACGAAGTGATAGACTGATATCATGAAAACTTGGAGGTTGTGGACAGCTTCACCTACTTGGGATCCAAGGTCTCCAATACACTGTCCATTGAAGAAGAAATAAACAGCAGAATTGGCAAGGCAGCCGCAACAATGGCTAAACTAAATAAGCGGGTCTGGCAAAACACCAAGCTAACGGAGAAAACCAAACTGTGCGTCTATCGAGCCTGTGTCATCAGTACACTACTATATGGGAGCGAGACATGGACCACTTATACATCACAAGAGCGTAAGCTTAACAGCTTCCATTTGAGATGCTTGCGCCGCATCCTTGGTATTAAATGGCAAGAAAAAGTGCCTAATAGTGAGGTACTAACGCGTGCCAATACCCAAAGCATGTTCTCAATTCTTAGTGAAAGACGCCTGAGGTGGCTAGGACATGTCAAAAGAATGAGCCCCGGCCGCATCCCGAAGGACCTCCTATATGGTGAACTTGCTTCAGGAAAGAGGAAAACAGGTCGCCCACGCTTGCGATTTAAAGATGTCTGTCAAAGGGACATGAAAGCAGCCAAAATACATACAAGTGACTGGGAGTGTAAGGCAGAAGACCGATCTAAGTGGCGCACAGTTGTCAAAGAGGGCGTCATAGTAGCCGAGGAGCGAAGAATGGAGGAGGCTGCAGACAGAAGAGCTAGGAGAAAGGCCAAAACATTTGGAAGCACAGAACTCGTGTGTAAAAACTGTGGCAAAGACTGTCACTCAAGGATAGGACTGCACAGTCACTCGAGGAAATGCAACCCAACCCAACGGTGATGCACCATCGTCTTGCGAGACGGAAGGATGCCGGATGCCGGATAGACTGATAAGTTGTCAACTGTTAGCCAGTTAGAAAGTGTCCGGTTTCCTAGGCTTCTCCCCAAATTGTTGTTGTTGAACGTTTGGCCTTACACGTCATATCCTCAGGGTTACCTGGGTTCAATGACCTCTGGTTGTGTTTTTTTATATTTTATTTTACTTTCTTTATTTTTGTGAGTCCCAAATCGCACCGGGTAATTCAACACTTTTGGCATGTGACGTGTGACGCGATTCGTGGCCTTTTACCACACTTGAAATTACATGTCGGAAATTGACTGAGAGCATGTGGAGGAAATGTTTTGTTGTGAGCGTGAGGATGGGGTGATCCGGGGGGGGGAAGGGGGGGTTGGGGGACCACAACTTTTTTCAGCGGTGTCGAGAGTTCAAATAGGCTTCAGTAAAATAACCGGCGCCAATCATGACGTCATTCGTCAAACTGCCGAGTATTTCCGCACAGACACAACTACACGCAATGTTATTATAACACAACCACACACACCCTATTTGTACTAACACAAGCACACACACTCTATGTGTACTAACACAAGCACACACACTATATGTGTACTAACAGAAATACACACTCTATGTGTACTAACATAAGCACACACTCTAACACAAGCACACACTCTATGTGTACTAACACAAGCGCACACTGTATGTCTTGTAATCTACACACTTATATCGTATCATAATCACATCTTTATATTGTGTAATAACAGTTATATGTATAAGTATAAGTTATAAGACTTATGACTCATACTATGGATATTGTATTTGACACAGTACTCAAGCTGCATTTTTTTTATATGGAAAAAAAAACAACAACAACAAAAATTTAAAAAAATATATCGATATTTTCTGCTAGACTCATTCCAATCATTTTAAATGGGGGAAGTAAAAGAAACTGTAGATTGTATAAAGCCGCGTGTTCATTGTTCGATCACATAAAACAATTAATTATAATTTAGAAATACAACACAGAGAAAATTTAATGCAACCCTCAGACAGACATAAGGATAAAAACACCTTTCTTATGCAAGAACAAACGCATACAAGTTTTCTTTCTTCCCGTCCGGTATTCGGGCGTGGAATGGATTGCCTTGCCTGAGGAAACCAGGAAAGCCAACACTTGATCATCATTTAAAACTCTAATAAGAATACAGGACTAAACACAACCTTATTTGGATTGACAACCAGGGAGTACAACATTATTTGGATTGACAACCAGGGAATACAACATTATTTGGATTGACAACCAAAGAATACAACATTATTTGGATTGACTACCCGGGAATACATCATTATTTGGATTGACAACCAGGGAATACAACATTATTTGGATTGACTACCAGGGAATACAACATTATTAGGATTGACTACCCGGGCATACATCATTATTTGGATTGACTACCAGGGAATACAACATTATTTGGATTGACTACCAGGGAATACAACATTATTAGGATTGACTACCAGGGAATACAACATTATTTGGATTGACAACCAGGGAATACAACATTATTTGGATTGACAACCAGGGAATGCAACATTATTTGGATTGACAGCCAGGGCCACGCGCACAAAAAACTTGCTTATTGTACGTACACCATTCATGCCACTCCGAACATAATATAAAAGATTTAAGGGAAAGACTGTGCCTTCAAGAATTACAACGATGAACTTGAAAAAGAAACAACTGTTGTATATCATGAAAACCTTAAATACTATCATATAATATTTAGCGAATGATTTCGTGCGTGAAAAGTTTTTATTCGAAAAATTCAATAAATAACAAGAAAGTTATTCCACTATACTGAGTGCGATCAAAAGACATTTTATGGAATCAAATTCTAAAGGCTTGTAACAGATAGGGCTGTCAATATTGTTGAAAATAGCTGCCCGGTTACACGTCCAAAATTTGAACGTGTACCCGTTGACAGGTCTAGTGACAAATGATGGTTACATGCAGCCCTTGCAATTACACTCCAGATCCTTGCAAGTACGCATGAGTATGAGACCCTTATTCGTGTTCTGTTATCGGCCCGCACGAATCGATATAGTTCATGTCATATAGCAGCAACATTTTCAGTATTGATAATTAAAGTTGGATAAATGATCCATCGGTAACAGAGAATTTGGATAAGCATGTGAAACACTTATCTTAGTATAGAAGAAGCGCTGTGATAGATAAGTTAAGACAAAGAAGAGGGAAAAAAAGATATACAAATAATTTTTATTAACATTTTTAAACAAAATTTATTTTGCAATAAACTTCAAAAGAAACGAAATGATTCGTACAGGCTCAAGTGTTAATTATAATCGTATTTCAACAAAATTATCCAACATATACAACACCATGCTCCTAGGTATACAACGCCACGCTCCTAGGTATACAACGCCACGCTCCTAGATATACAACACCACGCTCCTAGATATACAACACCACGCTCCTAGATATACAACATCACGCTCCTAGATATACAACAGCAATGCCCTAGATATACAACACCACGCTCCTAGATATACAATAGCAATGCCCTAGATATACAACGCCACGCTCCTAGATATACAACACCACGCTCCTAGATATACAACGCCACGCTCCTAGATACACAACGCCACGCTCCTAGATATAAAACAGCAATGCCCTAGTTGTACAAATTCCACGCTCCTAGATATATAACGCCACGCTCCTAGATATGCAACGCCACGCTCCTAGATATATAACGCCACGCTCCTAGATAAATAACGCCACGCTCCTAGATATATAACGCCACGCTCCTAGATATACAATGCCACGCTCCTAGATATAAAATAGCAATGCCCTAGGTCAGTGGTGGGAAAACTTTTCAGGGCGAGGGCCACAATAGTAAGAAATGAAACGTCAATGGGTCGAACCTAAAGAGAATATAGCTTCCCTTAAAGCAGCCTTCCGCGGGCCACACATTGCTTAGTGGTGGGCCGCACATTGCTCAGTGGTGGGCCGCATGTGACCCACCCCTGCCCTAGATCAGATACATTAAATTAAAATCTAGATGTAGAACATTCAAACTCAGATGTAGAACATTAGAAAACAGATATTAAACGGTAGAACCCAGCTACGCAACATTAGAACTAGATATACAACATTAGAACCTGATATACAACATTAGAACTACATATATAACATTAGAACTAGATATACAACATTAGAACGCAAATATACAACATTAGAACCCATATATACAACATTACAACGCAGATATTGAAAGTTAGAACCCAGATATACAACATTAGAACCCAAATAAACAACATTACAACCCATATAAACAACATTAACCCCCCCCCCCCCCCAAAAAAAAAAAACAGCTAGGAAAGTACACTACATCAAATTTATAACAACGGTCCTGGCAGATATTAATTACATTGTGGGTATCCAACACACACGGATATTGGCTTAAATATCTTACACGCCCCTGTTTCTTAAGTTTTACTAAACTAGATGTATATTTAATTCTTATCTGATAAAATACTATATCATAACACTCAGTACTTTAAATTTTAAACACACACTTCACTAGTACTGACTGGGAGTTTGAGTTTGTAAAATCTAATCGGTGCTTTAAATGTTTTCTCCGTCACAAAAGAATGTAGTCGGCTCTAGTTATTACAATGTCAAGAAAGATAATTTACAAACTTACCGTTCATAATCCCATATCATATAACATGTAGGTGGAAATGAACAGTTTCGGTGATAATGAGAGAGGATATCTTCACGTCCTAATCAGTACAAGTAAAACCCGCTCCTGTTATCTTTGGCTATCGAAGCCATTATTCTGATCAGCCGAAACGCGGACAAACTCTATATGTTGTGTTGTGACATACAATTGAAAGTTTTCCAAGAGAACGAGAGAAAAAGTCAAGCTTACCTTTTCATGGGACTTGTGTGACAGAAGTCCACCAAGTCTCACCTGTGCATGTGTGTGTAAGGCCTTTGGATTCCGCTCGGCCACAGGGGGAACAATAGAGGCCGTGCAGCATTGTTGAAGCTGGGGTGGTGGGGGAGTAATGGGAGGTTACACGCGTGTGTAGCCGGTAGGACATTGGCTTTTTTTTTTAACTTTGAAAACGTCGAATTGTTTCCGTAGTAGAGTTGTCCTTAATTATTGTTATTTTGTTATGATGTTAGTGGGGGGGGGGGCGCACATTCAGATGTAATCGACATCACGCATACGTCATTCACACATACATTCAGATGTAAGCAATAGCGCACAATACGTCATTCACACATAAATTCAGATGTAAACAACAGCACACAATATGTCATTCACACATACATTCAGATGTAAACAATAGCACACAATACGTCATTCACACATAGATTCAGATGTAAACAACAGCACAGAATACGTCATTCACACATACATTCAGATGTAAACAACTGCAAAGAATTCATCATACATAATTCCTTTCCTCAAAGTGAGACTGGTGACAAGGGACATTATCTTGTTTGTTATCGTCACCATGGCCGTAAGGTCATGAATATTCATTGCCAGTGAATGAATGAAACAAAAAAACTTTTAAAATTTACCCGTCAGTTTGTATCTTGCATTTTTCATTAGACTTTAGTAAATGCCCTGTGTCATACGAGAATGTCACAATGTCACACGAAAAGTGTACTTAGAGCACTGCCTGTCACACGCGTAAAGAACTGTCTGTCACTCGTAAAGAACTGCCTGTCACACAAGTAAAGAACTGTCTGTCACACATCTAAAGAACTGTCTGTAACACAAGTAAAGAACTGTCTGTCAATCGTAAAGAACTGTCTGTCAAATGCGTAAAGAACTGTCTGTAACACAAGTAAAGAACTGTCTGTCAAATGCGTAAAGAACTGTCTGTAACACAAGTAAAGAACTGTTTGTCAAATGTGTAAAGAACTGTCTGTCACACAAGTAAAGAACTGTATGTCACACGCGTAAAGAACTGTCTGTCAAATGCGTAAAGAACTATCTGTCACTCGTAAAGAACTGTCTGTTACATCCGTAAATAACTGTCTGTCACACAAGTAAAGAACTGTATGTCACACGCGTAAGAACTGTCTGTCAAATGCGTAAAGAACTATCTGTCACTCGTGAAGAACTGTCTGTTACATCCGTAAATAACTGTCTGTCACACAAGTAAAGAACTAACTGTCACATGCGTAAAGAATTGTCTGTCTGTCACACAAGTAAAGAACTGTCTGTCTGTCACACAAGTAAAGAATTGTCTGTCTGTCACACAAGTAAAGAATTGTCTGTCTGTCACACAAGTAAAGAATTGTCTGTCTGTCACACAAGTAAAGAACTAACTGTCACATGCGTAAAGAATTGTCTGTCTGTCACACATGTAAAGAACTAACTGTCACATGCGTAAAGAATTGTCTGTCTGTCACACATGTAAAGAACTGCTTGTCTAGCGGCACGGTGGTCGAGTGGCTTGCGCGCTCGGCTGGCGTACCGATGATCACGGGTCCGAATCCATGTGAAGGCAAGGATTTGTTCCCGGACGTCTCTGAGTCCACCCAGCTCCGAATGTGTACCCAACACGAGCTAGGGAAATAAAGGCGGCTGGGTAATGCGTTGAACCCTTGTAGCCGTGGCTTGTGAACGCTGCATCACTTGCCAACAGACCGGCATGGTCTGTGGACGCAATAATCCTCTGTATAGAAGGAGCGTCTGTATTTATAGATAAGACACGAAAGCACTTTCTGTCACACGAGTAAAGCACTGCATGTCGCAAGATTACAACGCTGCCTGTCACCCGAGTAATTGTCTTAAAAAACGTTGAAATATATATGGACGCTCTGTTGTTACATTGAAAAGAATTAGAAGATATATCTGTTGATTAAATACGCCTTCTATTATAGGTATAAACATTGTCAAATAAGGAGCTTTATGTTCTTTCTTACAGTTTGGGTGTACTGACCATATCATATTAATCCAGTCTTTGCCATTGCTAGTGGCCCTGATTATTGTGACTAAATTGAAGGTTTTATTGCTCATCCACGAGATTTAATGGGACACGCAAAGTTGATAAAATTGTGAATATTAGGGGGGGGACAAAAAACAACAACAAAACCCACCCTTATCTGAAGTGCCAACATATTTAATATGTTCGTGCTAATCCTGCCCCCCCCCTTTCCTTCTAACTTCCTGGGCTCGTCTGCCAATTTGACCTTGAGGAAAATCTCCCAATTAAGAACATGTTGACAGACTGCCCCGATAGCATCCCTCGGGGCCCTCTGACCCGCGAAGCGTCCGAAGGTTTCTAAATAAATTTATTTATAAGAATATAGACCCCAGGTAGAAGTGGAAACTATGAGTGGCTGTTCAATCAAGCGGCTAATTTATTAGTGGGGGGGGGGGGTGTGACACAGACTGGGAGATGTCAGACAGCGTTGTGGTGGAAGCTGAAATCATTCATCCGGAAAGTTATTTTATCTGAGTAGTTGGCGAAAAGTCATGATGAAAGCTGATGTGAGTGATTGTGTCAGATGAATGCTGATGTGAGTGATTGTGTCAGATGAAAGCTGATGTGAGTGATTGTGTCAGATATGAAAGCTGATGTGAGTTATTGTGTCAGATGAAAGCTGATGTGAGTGATTGTGTCAGATGAAAGCTGATGTGAGTGATTGTGTCAGATGAAAGCTGATGTGAGTGATTGTGTCAGATATGAAAGCTGATGTGAGTGATTGTGTCAGATGAAAGCTGATGTGAGTGATTGTGTCAGATTGATATAAGTTACTGTAGCCACACCTCGATATGTATTTGGCTGACGTTTAATCTTCTGTCTAAGTTACCAACAATTTTTGGGCTGATTGGATAGTTTCAAAATGTTTCAAGACTTTAGGGCCTGGAAATTGCACAGTGCTGTACATAGGTCACAGTCTTCATGATTGTCTGATCACATGAACCAAGGATGTTGTTGAGCAGAGGCGTCACTATGGTTGTTGTCTCCTGGGCGGTCTGCCCCCACCGCACCACCCAGTGACGCCACTGCTGTTGAGTCCCGTGATTTTTACTCCTTTTTTTCTTTGCGTGGAGTGGGGCGGGTGGGGTGCTGTCCTTTCATTTTAACGACCTCAAAGAAACCTTAAGCCACCACAAACATTGATTTGGGCTCAAGGAACCATGACACCCCAACATGTTCACCACCACCTCCCACCCCTCACAAATGTGTGGTTGATGGTCATCCAGCAATAATTTTTAAAGCTGCCCACACATTAAGGTAGTCACCATTGGAAATGACCCTTCAGACAGACCTCCTGCCACCCTCTCTCCACAACGTTTAAAAGCTACAGAACACATAAAAAAAAAACTATCGTGGTTGCATATCTAAGAACTATCTCTTCGAATCCCTCCTCCCACACAACGGTTGCAACACTATCACTCTTCAGAGATTAAACAAAAAACTAAAATCTGTATCAGGAGATTTGACGTGGCGTCGAGCTCGTCAAGAACAAACAACCTGAACGTAGCGGATCTAGTCTCCGCAGTAGGGAGGGCGTCGTTGTAACCACTGGATGCCAGGGTTGGCCAGTGATTGTGGAGTTTTAGAACCCCTGGTCCATCCGAAAGTTGGATGAGTAGGTCAAGTGTACAGGCGGCGAACACTTTGGATTAGCCCAGGTATCGTGTCCTTACCTTTCCCAGGTATCTTGTCCTTACCTTGCCCTGTCTGACATTCCAAAGTGTTTAACCCGGGTCAGATGGCCCAGTGGCGGACTAATGGGATCTGTTTACACGGTTCTCTGGTTTTGGTTTGGACAAATGCTCGCTGTATGGGTAGGGCAGCGGACTACGGGTTTACACGTGGAAGGGTCACAGGTCAGAGGTTAAGGGTTAATGGTTGAACATTTGGTCTCTGTTGTTTTGATGAACTGATATTGGCGCATTCTGTTGAAAGACAGTAGTCCTGACGTAGGGGAATCTGATCCCGCAGAGGGGAATATTAGTGAATCAGATAGGGAATATTAAAGTAGTGAATCGGAGAGGGTGTTGGAGATAGAGGAGGGTGTATTTATTATCTCTCTGCATCATGCAATTAGATTTGTCAAGTACTGAGCAAATGATTAGTGTGCAAGGAGAACAGATGAAAGTGGTGTGCAAGGGAGAATATTTTAAAGTAGTGTGCAAGGGAGAATATATTCAAGTAGTGTGCAAGGGAGAATATATTAAAGTAGTGTGCAAGGGAGAATATATTACAGTAGTTTACAAGAGAGAATATATTACAGTAGTGTAGAAGGGAGAATATATTAAAGTGGTGTGCAATGAGAGTTCAAGTAATGTGCCAGGAACGAAGTAGTAGCGTAATAATTCAAAGAGGATTGTATTAGTGTGTAGTTGAATGTGTATTTAAATGATGACTAATAAAGTATGCTCAATGTCTATATCCTCTCGTGATGAGATCAGCTTATCGGCGTAAGCAGTAATCGTCTTTCGTCCAAATTAAATGACGCACACACTTATTGGGAGCTAAGTTCTAGGGAATGATATTTAAGATTTCCTTTTAAATGAGATTGCTCCTCAGACATGCAGCCAATGTTTTGAAAATATTTCCCAACATACAATAGTATGTTATTATGCATGTTGTTTAAGTCAAGTATGTATGTACAGGTGGCAGACACACTTGTTGGCATTCTTTACTTTTTTTAGCATTCTTTACGTTTTGGCATTCTTTACTTCTACCATTTCAAATACAGCATGAAGAGGACTATGGTCCTCCACAACGTTCGACATCTGCCTCTATCGCTCTACTTTGTTTCTGTTCCTACCTTAACTTAAAGACGGTGGCATTCAGGGCAGTCACGTGAGCTCATGTGATGCCAGTGTTAGCCTTGTCTTTCGTGAAAGTTTTTTTTTTGTTGAACTATGTCACACTCAATGAGCCAGCAAACATCTAGCCGACCAGTTTAAAAATGTTTTGACATCCTGTTATTGTTGCATTCTTGAAAATTCAAACCATCTTTTTTGGCTCATAACCTAAGTTGTCAATCCACTATCAACATTCTTTTTCAAGAAATTTCATATTTGCCGTAACTTTGAACTATATTTATGATTTATTCATTTTATTTATTTGATTGTAATTCACAAGCATATTTATTTCTTTATGTAAATATTTTTATTTTTTTGTGTGTGAAAAAAAGGGGGGGGGGCACTCAATTGTTAGAGTTTAACAAGCTTTGTTTTTGTACCTTTTTTAGGTGATCGCCCTTACAGGGGCTGCTCTAGTGGACTCGACCATTTCGGTGCTCTATAGTTGACCAACAAACTAATTCGTCTCTATATGAGTTTGACGTGAGATTCAAGCTAACGACAATCTTAGTTTAAGAAACTAAAAGTAACTTTTGCGTTGTTATTCTAAACATTTTTGCACACATAATTAAAATAATTAAGCGTTCGAGTGACAGAAAATAATTATTATAGTAAATTGTTTTAAGCAAAAATATTTTTAACTTAGAAAAGCCAAATGGCTTGTAGATGGGCATAAGTGATTAAATTTTGTTTAATTAAAAAAAAAAATCTTTATTGTTTTTTTTAAACCTCTTAAAGCTACATTTTACTTTTAGCCAAAGAACCTTTATTTTTGCGATAAACTTGACAGACTTGATGTCAAATTAAATCATAAAGATACTAGAAACACTGGGTGTTTTTTTTTTTTTTGTTATTTTTATTTTAAATGAGTTTAATGTTGGATGATTCAGGCGGCATCCATCTGTTGCTAGAGCCGAGGGCCACCTCTGATGTTGTGCTGACTGTCCAATCTCGATGGATCACATAGTTAAAACAGAGCACACTGCTGCTGATTGGCGCCAAGACCAATCCATGGACACCCGGTGTCCAGACAAGTCCATGTACATCTCTATCTATCATCGTTGTTTCTTCCCTCTCCTCGTCACATTCATTTCTCGGAACGACGCGTCGACCACCTTTTCCTGGTGCCTGCAACAATTTCACATTGACACGCACTTGAACAACAAACGGAAAAGTTTTAAAGTGTTCACTACACCAAACAACGACCAGATCTTGACTTGAGCCAATCGAAACAGTTAACACTTGTCGGTAGCACTCAGCCATCCAAAGTGAGTGGATTAATTTCCTTCCCTTTCAACAGAAAACAACATTTGCCAGTGAAACATAAGATAACGCAACATAACTATAACACAACTACCCACTTGGCCCAGAATTCCCGTTTCTGGAGGTCAAGGCCAAGCGTCTTCTCGTCCGGCATGATGTAGCTGCTTGCCCGGAGGTCCGCCAGCAGGTTTGGTCCGGCGTTGTCCATAAAGAACTTTTTGGAGATGAGGATGACCTCCGCCCCGTCACTGACCTTGTCCAAAAATAATAGCAAAAATGGAAGTAGGTCAGACCTCATGTACATAAGGTAGAGTCTAAGGAACATTAAGGTCTCGTTTTAATTTAATAATTTAATTTCTTTTTACAGACGTCTAGTTATAAGTTTCAAAATTAGTTATCTAAATTCTAGTTACTACACAAAAATCACTAATAGGTAACGTGTGAAAATTTCAAATAACGATTTTTCTGTTGCTCTCCAACTTCTTCCTATTTTTGTATTTACTTTATGATTTATTTATTTTTTACTTAATAATTATTATTATAAAGCGTAGTACACCAGAAAGTGACTTTATAAAAATTTCAAACAGCTTCCCAACTTTGTACTCATAATCTTCCTGAGTATACACAACATCATGTAGCAATGTCAAGACATGGGCGTATCCGTCATAGACTGGTTGTCAGAAGGAGCGAGATAAGCGCACCTCATCTCATTTTCCGCCAAAACAAATCTCCTGGACTTTAAAAAAAAATCTTCGGCATAGCCCCAATGTAACTCTGCTTGGTCATCTGGGTCCAGAGACCAAGTATCACCTGTTGCGATGTGAAGCTGTCTGTTTCTAATTTTCCTCATCCCCATGGAATATTAACCCAAAAAGATCGTTACAAAACGAATCTATCCTCGAATTTTTAGGTATAATTTTTTAAAAACAAATCTGAAAGCTTTCACCCTCCTCTGAAAGCTTTCACCCTCCTCTGAAAGCTTTCACCCTCCTCTTTAGACGAACTCAGGATCAGTTTTCAACTTTCGCTCCTCTAGCCATGACCCCCCCTCCCCTGGCACTTAGTCGTTACGGGTTTTAGGACTATTTATCAAGCACATGATTTCTGTTACACGTCACTTTAACACAATCTGATATTTCCTTATAAAATTCATTAACATGTTATGGGACCATATCAGGATGTGATATCATCTCATTTTAAATACAATTGTTTTTTCATAGTATGTGATATTTTGTTTTGTTGTTTATTATTTTATCTATTTGTTTCTGCACCTGTGTGCAGTCAGCTGTGACTAGTGATGGTCTTTGAACACGTCTCGATTGTTCAGTGGTTTAAAACAAAGGTTGGAGGTCAAATGTGAATAAAGTATCAGAAGTAAGACGAAAAAGTTGTAGGGGCAAACCATCGCTAAAATTTAACACAGTGTATTGTAATTGCGTAAAGATATGAAGAACTCAAGGGGAGAAACGGCTATGCGGCATTTTTGGAATTTTCCAGTTATCCCCCGTACTGATAGAGGATCAAAAATAGTATGTTCTGAATGATGTTTTATGAAAATATTATGTATCTGACCTTATCAAAAATTAAAATCTATTTAGTTAATTTATAAGAAAGAAATCTGTATAATTTTGAACTTTAAAAGTACATAATTGTGACATAGCCGTTTCTTCTCTTGAGCTCTTCATATGGGGTTTCAACGTGTATTTGGTGAAAAGTTTATTTTTAACGGCCAACATAAGAATAAGAGTTTGGAATTTTTTTTATGTCACATATAATATTTCTTTTGTCCTTACAAAGATATTTACGCATGTTACCATGTATCTTATCTTATCTTTGATATACAGACGCTCCTTCTATGCAGAAGAAAATTGCGTCCACAGACCATGACGGATGATCTGTTGGCAAGTGATGCAGCGTTCACAGGCCACGGCTATGAGGGTTCCACGCATTACCCAGCCGCTTTACTAGTGTTAGGTACCCCATTCGGAGCTGGGTGACTCAGGGACGCCCTAGGATCCGGGAATAAATCCTTGCCTTCGCATCGATTCGAACCCGTGACCATCGATACGCCAGTCGAGCGCGCTGCCACTCGACCACCATGTATCCTAGATAGACTATTGCCTTTATATATCCCTAATGGACTAATGAATAATTACTTCTTAACTCTTAACACCTCATGCAGACAAAAGTCATATTAGCATTTGTGAACCTCGCCAATGCAAAACTAATTTAATGGAACATAATGTCCCCATGTGAAATTGAAACATACAACGCTACATGACTCTGAAAAATACCAGTTCCTGGTACACTATGAAACATACCAGTGTCATGTTACACTGATATATACCATCGCTTGGTATACTATGAGACATACCAGTGTCATGTTACACTGATATATACCATCGCTTGGTATACTATGAAACATACCAGTGTCATGTTACACTGATATATACCATCGCTTGGTATGCTATGAGATATACCAGTGTCATTGTACATTGATACATACCATCGCTTGGTATACTATGAGACATACCAGTGTCATGTTACATTGATACATACCATCGCTTGGTATACTATGAAACATACCAGTGTCATGTTACACTGATATATACCATCGCTTGGTATACTATGAGACATACCAGTGTCATTGTACATTGATACATACCATCGCTTGGTATACTATGAAACATATCAGTGTCATGTTACACTGATATATACCATCGCTTGGTATGCTATGAGATATACCAGTGTCATGTTACATTGATACACACCATCGCTTGGTATGCTATGAGACATACCAGTGTCATGTTACATTGATACATACCATCGCTTGGTATACTATGAGACATACCAGTGTCATGTTACATTGATACATACCATCGCTTGGTATACTATGAGACATACCAGTGTCTGGTACACTGTGATACATACCAACGCCATATTACTGGGCTTTTCGTCTCGCGGGTCACCAACATCCAAATCTTCAAGTCCCTGTGTCATGTAAACAGAATGTAAACTATTACAGTATAAGCGTGAAACAAAGATAATGTAGCATAATGACCTTTAGCCATAATTTTTAGTGCGAGTCTGAGGAACAGAGAGAATGCGTGTGTTTGCAGAAGAGCGTAGGTGACGAGTGGGTGAGTAGACCGACAAAAGTTCAGTAATATAGGAAGGGCATGAGTCAGAAAAGAAGTTGTAACAGAGACGGCCAGTTTGAAATCAATTTGGGCTTGTATGGGTAGCAAATGAAGTGGGTAAAGTAGCGGAGTAAAATGGCCATGTTATTTTTGCTGTAAGAACTAGTCTGGCAGTAGTTTTTCAATGAATTGTTTTATCGCACATGACAAAGGATCAATAATCAATACGAGCTAGAACAAGAGCACAGACTAGAGTTTTTTGTTGCACTAACTGTTAAGTATTGACGGATGGAGCTGATCTGATGGGTGGTGGTGTGGGCAGATTGAAAAGTGGGATTCATGAAGTTTTCTCTTTTCCCCTAAAAACCTACGAATCACACTTTTTCCCTAACACCTATAAATCACACATTTACTCTAACACATATGAAGATCTTCTCCCCACCTCCACCCCCACACACAACACACACACAAACACACTAAGACTTACACAGACATCCGACTCTTGAATTGTCTTGACACAGACCCACAAAGAGGAATCCTCTACCATCCCTCCACACCAAGACTTACACTAAGATTACACAGACATCCGACTCTTGAAGTGTCTTGACACAGACCCACATATAGGAATCCTCTACCATCCCTCCATCCCTCCACACCAAGACTTACACAGACATCCGACTCTTGAAGTGTCTTGACACAGACCCACATATAGGAATCCTCCTCGACGTTGTGATGGAGTAGAAACTTCTCTACAGACGCAGCTTTCATCAGTGAAGTCGTGCTCCTGTCACCGGGACTGTGGAGATTACATTTGGTTAATTTCAGAAACGTATGAGACCATTGACAAGGAGCGCACCCTCTGGAAGGCAAAAGTGGCTGAGGACATTCAAGTTGCGGAAGCATTCCTCACAGCAATGAGTGAAGAGAGAAGGGACAGGAGAAAGGGTAAGGGGGGAAGAGAAGCAGGAGTAAACGCCATCGTCCCTTGAGGGCGGAGGGAAGCCATATGATGTCACAAAATATTGGACCTTTGTCATTGGCGACTTGATCGATATTAATCATTTGATGAGAATCTAGGTTGTAACAAAGAGGTTTTTTTATAGTTAGACGTGACCCAGATGTATTCTGTGACGTCCTGCTCAGACTCTGGGCAACTGTTGAGAAATGTTAAAATGTATCATTGTTATTTTTTTTATATAGTTCTTTGGCTTGGGGCGTTAGTAAATACATTATGTTCACATTTAAATAGTTATATTGCATTTGATGAGTTAATATAAAATTTCTATGAGTTAATGGCTTTATTATATTGTTGGTCTAATCAAATATTTCATATTTTTGTTAAGTTATAGTTAAAACATTTACATGGTTTTCTTTCTTTTAATTGGGTCATAGATAAATTTAGATGAATTCATAGTTACATTATATTTTTTTGTGTGTTATAGTGTATTACGAAATGTAATTATGCGAATGAAGAGTCGCACGTCCGGTATTACAGAGAGAAAACAATAAAGATGGCGTTCAAGGTTAAAAGCTAACGTCTTGCTTGTATTCTAAATGTCTGATGTTTTCAACTATAATGATTAAATAAGTTACTTAACCCACTCAGTACACCACATTGGCGACGAGGATGAACCGAATGAATGTCAGATATGTCACGTTGATGACAGATAATAATAAGTAATTAAGTTTAAATAAAACAAAGTGTGAAAAACACGCCACATTGACATTGGCGATGAGGATGAACATTTAGACATACGTCACGTTGATGACAAATAAAGATACGTTTAATAAGACAAAAATTATGAAAAACACGCCACATTTGATGGGATGTCAGACATGTCACGCTGATGACAAAGATTAAGATAAGTAAATAAACATTGATAAATATCATAAATTTGATAAAGAAATTAAACAATGGCAAAACTTAAACAGTTTGACGAAAGTTTGGAGCCATTTATAAACTATAAAGAAAGGCTCGATGCTTACTTCATGGCGAACGACACAGCTCCAGTGAAGCAAACAGCAATACTTCTCTCGTCAATAGGACCCAAAATGTACAATTTATTAAGGTCATTGACAACACCACAACTTCCATCCACAAAATCTTACACAGATTTGTGTAAAATTCTTCAAGACCACTTGTCTCCTGCTCCACTGGAGATTGTAGAACGTTTCAAATT